>CM055273.1:98383402-98554509 GCA_029237695.1 Conchocele bisecta | reverse complement strand
CCCAATACCAACCCCGATTCCGATTGCTCTGTCGGAGTTGATGTTTCATTATCTTTCAGAATGTTGGCAGTCGGAGTTGAGGTTTCTTCCATTAGCTGATCGAGAAGTTCGTCGCAGTTCATTGTTTTCAAAATTAGTAATTTAACTATTCTAACAAGTCTCATCACTTTAACATATTGCCAAGCGCACCACCCGATACTTATGATCACCATTATGCTCGCAACAAAGCTCGCAGCGGAGCACCAAATTGTTAACATTGTTAACCATTGTTCAGCATTTGTTCAGTATTTGTTCAGCATTGTTCAGCAATTGCTAAACATTGTTCAGCAATTGCTAAGCATTGTTAAGCATTGCAATAGCGTATTACTTTGTAATTTTCCTAATTTTTTCAAAATTATTAATTAATTAATTGATAACTTTATAAGCAGTTGGTTGATCAGTCTTTAGCAGAAGCTTGGCGTGCTTAGTTTCGGAAAGCATCTGTCGAACCTTCAGGCGCTCCTCGAGCGTTGGGATAACGTCATTCTCTCGAAGACAGTCATCGAATGAGTCTCGGTCCTTGCAGTGAAAGAGGGCGACCCATTTCGTTTGCTCGCGCAGATCCTTGAGGACGGCGTTGTATTTTTGAGTGGAGATCCATACGCTTTGCCTCGCATGGCGGCCAGAAAATGCGAGCTCGGAGAGCATGTCCTTCTTTTTGGTCATCGCCGCCTTGGCCGAGCAATCGTCAATCACATATAGGGTGGGCTCACCCTGGAATCTTTGGTATAAACCACGAAACCAATCGTGAAGCCTATCACCCGGGTCAATAACGTATACCTCAGGGTCGGTCCATATCCACGGGCACCGCTGATAAGTATCGTTGTGCCGCACAGTGGGACACAGGATCACAATGTGACGAAAGGCATCGCGGTAGGACTCCTCGAGCAAGTCGAGGATGAAAACCGTTTTTCCACATCCTGTCTGCCCACATATTATGGCAGAGTGAGCATCTCCAATCGTGAATTGGTATTGATTGATAGATTTCTTAATTTTTTCAAAATTATGTATTAATAAATCGTTAGATTTAGTAGATCGCTGATACGTATCGACCATCTTCGATGTTGAGTTGTGCGTCTGTAATATATAAGTACACGTTCAATGGCCCGGCTCCGTCCGCCTCTTTGGTTATCTGGATCGTCACACCCTCACTAGCGTTCTCAACTTGGCGTCCGCTACCGTGTATTTGGTCATCGTCGCTGGCTCGCATGTCTAGCCATAACGCGTATTTGGTATTCAGGAACTCCGCGAGGGAGACGGCCGAGAGATGCAGGTCTTTGGCAACTGCTGCAACCTCCGGAGAGCGCTTAGAGCCGGCAGCAAAACTGTTTCTTACTTCGTCCCACTGCTGGTGCGCGCGAAGACCCGCGCTGTAGAGTTGATTGGGGACTCCCTCGATCGTCACCTCTACCTTCGTGATTTTGGGGTTATAGAATCTGTCGGTTTTTCTAACACCGAGCGCTACCCGAGCCTCCTCGAACAGCATCAGTATACCTTTCATCGAGCGGGCGGGTACGTTGACGTTAATATTCCACAATGTGTCGCCTTTGTCTTTCGGCATCTTACGATGGCGAAGAACTCGGTCGTAAAGTATGGCAACGCGCCGGCGTACTGGGTTCTGATCAATCGCGCGAGTTCGGGCATCGTGACCATGTCGTACTCCAGCGAAACATTATCGATCGTATACGTCGATAACATGTCGCTGGCTATGATAACTCGGCCGTAGTCGTTGAACGTTAGTTCGTATTCGAGGCGGTCAGCCAAAGCGCTCTGATAGTAGGGCATGTGACTCTCCAGCAACTCAAAGTCGAGCGGGATGTAGAAGCGGTTGCCGTAAGCGCCCGAGACCGCGTTGTCACTAGCGTTGTTATCTACCTTGTTAGCAGCCCCGATTCTAAGTTTGGTTACGTTCTTATTTTTGCTGGTGTCAATACCTTGATAGACAGCGTTTTCACGCTCGTGTGACGTCTTCCACAGGTCCTGACAGCAATGGTAGACGTCGCTGTCGTCGATCGACATCACCTCATTACCAGAAATCTTTATCATGGTCTTCTTGACGATGGCGCGACCCAGGTTCTGAACGACGGTTCGGTCCGCGTCCGTCGACGTTAGCGAAATAGTGAAAGCGAGGCGAACAGTACCCGGCACAATGACGTCGTTAGCTCCCGAGGTTGGGGAGCGGACTAAGAGCTGCTGGTTCTGGTCGATCGTCGATGGGTTGTTCGTAATAACGACACTCTGTCTCACGCCTTTTGCCCCGAGGGGCTCACGCAGTCTGCGGTATGGATTGAGTTTGCGACCGTATTTACTCGAAGACATAATTAATTTTATTGAAAACTATTAAACCCGTGGTTTTGTCTTTAATACATAATTAATTTTAAGAAAAATTATATATGGCTGATTACGATGTTGAAATGGATGAAATCGGCAGAGACAATTACCTCGATGGTGATGATGATAATTTCGAGGATTCCCTCGAGACACCCACCATAGAGACTCCAGTTCCAATCCAATCACAATTGGGTGGCGCTACCACTAGTCAAAGTCAGGAATTACTTGAGGGAGCTGTAAACGACTACTACAATAGTTTGGCAGCAGAAAAAGGTCTGGTCCCCTCTGTCGGTCGCGACTACTCCAAGTTCAAATTTGATATGAACGGTAGATTGCGACTAAGAGCGCATTAAATCTCCCATTAGTCAACACGAGGACCGGAAAACCCCTATCGCTAAACACCTTTGCAGGAAACCGGGGCGGTGGCCAACTCATAAGGAGCGAACTAGGATTTCCAGATTGGGCGCGTGGTTAAAAAAAATTATGCCGGCCCACGCTGTAGAGACCCTACAGTCTACCGACGAAACTATAGCGAAGACGGCCACCGCGATAGAAACGGTCGAGCTCAGCGAGGTCCCTCAAATAGCCACCGACGTTATTAACACGATGGAGACCACGTTCAGCGTCCAATCGCAATTGGGAAAAATACTCAACGATGACCCACCGTTACCTCTTCGCGAACTCCGTGGACTCGATAAGGCCCTACAAACGGTCGGGGCGAACAATGGTCGTTAACCTCTCCAAACTCACGGCGCTGGATGAACATATCGCGCTAGAAGAAAGAAAACTGGAGGAAGCCGGTGACAATAGAGAATCTACCGAGCGGATCGCCGAACGACTGCGGTCTTTGCGGGATGAAAGAGAAGCTCGCTTGGAGGCCGCCTCGGCTAACCGTGAGGCTCTCCGCACACAAATAAGTCGGATCCGTGAATCAATCTCGAGGGTCCTGCACGAGGAGACGACACTCGGTGAGCGTCTTCGCACTCTGTTCAGAGAGCAGGGCGTCACGATAGCAAGCATCCTCGTTGCTATCGGCATGACTATATCGACCATAGTTCTAGCTTTCACTGGTGGTGCGGCGCCACCACCCGCTCCAGCACCAGCACCCGCTCCATCCGGTGGAGCCAAGGAGTGGATAAAAAAACAACTAAAAGCCCTCGCCAGTCTTCTAGCTAAATTAGCTGGAAAGGCGGCTGCCGCACTACCTGGACTGATCGGAAGTATCGTTTCTTACTTGCTATCTATATTATCAAAAACGGCCGGATGGCTAGCCAAAAATACCTGGGCTTTAATCGTGACAATCGCCGGTCTCCTACTATTCTTCGCCAGAGAGTTCCTACAACCAAAGCGTAAATAATCCGATCGCCACGAGGGCGACGACGAGCCCTAATTTCTCCTCCTCGTGTGTTGTGCTTCCAATTTCAACATTGTTGATGATTGGTGTTTCAACATTGTTGATGGAACTCGATGGTGCATCCAATTTACGAATTGGGGGTACTGGGTTCGATTGTGTTGAGGGAGGTGTATCCATTTTGTGTTTTATGAAATCGGTTCCACTGTTGAACCCGATCATGTTGGGGGTGCGCTTGATGATATCCGTGTTCACGTTACCGTTGTGGCCGATTTTTTGATTGGCGGTGGCGATTACGATCTGATTATTGTAACCGTCAACCGGGTCGTCTCGTAGTATCATATTGCTCGGCGCCATATAAAGACCTATTCCAAATACATAGTCTACTGGGGTGCTGGCATTCTGCAAAACGTCTTGATAATTCTGGATCGCCTTCTCCAGGTCCACCCTAGCTGAGATGGCGTCCTCTACAAGTGACAAGAATTGTTTTTGTGCATCAAACGCTGTTCCCGTGCCCAGTATTGAACTGCGAGTTTGCTTCTGTGCGCCGAGGATGGCCCAGACGTACGTACGAATGGAGTCGTTGACGCGAGTAACCCCGGCCTGCGTGAACCCTAGACCCGTATCTAACATAAATGTACCCCACGCGTTCTGAACCTCAGCAGCCTGCTGTATGTAATCGACGTGAGCCAGTTTCGGAGGTAACATGTTACAAGAAAACACGCAACAGTGCCGACCTCCAGACACTTCTGGCCCGAAAGTCATCGTCGCGGGGTCAAAATTCCCGGCGTTCCGACTGACGATGTGGTCACCGGAGTGATCGTGTCTAAAATCAGTCTGCGTCCAATTCCCGGACTGGCCGTGAATGAGAACGTCCCCGAGGCCGGTGCTGGTAGGAAATGCTTTCTGTCTCCAGTCCGCGTCTTTTGAAACGTTAAATTCGTTACACAGTCTTTCAAACACCATACGGTCGTATGCGTTGGAAATGGGATCCCAGGCGTCGTCTTGAGGTAGTGAAATACCTAGTTCTTTGAGAATCCTCCTAATAGTATAATACACGTGAAAGTTGTAGACACTTCGGAGCATGACATTCTTGGATGTCAGATGGTCTTTATATGAAACTCCACACCCGGCTGTTGCGCACCATACAGCGAAATTTATTTGGTTCTGCCAAAACTGCATCGGTGTTGCTTTCCACCCGTTTACCACCTCCATCGTAGTAATCTTGGGCAGCCTATATTGTTCAAAGATATTAGGGAAATTGTTGGCAAAGCCGCTGTCCGGTCTAACCGTTACGGTTGGGTGTACAAGGGGGAATTAACAACGTCTTTTTGTTTTTTGTGTTATTTACCTCCGACCGCGTACTTTACATTAGAGTTAAAGCTAAATGCTTTGGTATCCATTGAAAGATATTATTATGTTTGCTACTATAACTAATGTTCAAAAAGGGAGTTGTGAACTTCAAAAATTAATAGACAACTGCTGCGGACAACGCCGGGTAGGCCTTAGATCAATCACCTTCACGGTTGGGTGGAAAAACATTGAAACGTTAGAGTCTATCGAGTCCGGATTTGTCCAAGATAGTATCGGCCCTGGTGTGGGGCAGGGGACTAAACGCCTTCTGTTCACAAGTACCGAATTACTTCCTGGCCTTTGGGGTTTCGGAGATCTCAAAGCTTTTATCGCGGCGAAGTTTCCTGATAGTGGCACTCTCGCAGTCTCAAAAGCCATGGGGCTTGCGACATTGTCCGTTGAGAAGCGTTTATGGATCTCACCGGGGTTGGCCTCAATGTTAGGATTTAAATATGCACCCCCTTACAACGAGGATGAAGGGTTTGTGCACCCGGCGAGATTTGTCTTCCCCGTGGGCGAGCACCGCGGCGATACCCCAGTAAACTTCGCCTTCACGAAAACTCTCGGGGTGCACCTTGATCGGGTGAACACATCGTACAACACGGTAGACGGGTCCCCCAGCACATTACTGAAAACTGTGCCCGCCAGCGACTGTTTCTATGGCGAGACTGTGACCTTAGATTTCCCACACCCCGAGATGAAAGTTTTGGAATCTGGACACATCCACGAGTTGAAGATTTCTATTCTTGATGATAAAGGGAGAGAGTTGAAGAACGATTACCCGATTTCGGTCGTCCTAGAAATTTCAAATTAATTGAAAAAATTATTTAGAATTAAACGCATGTTCGTAATATATATTATCAACATTATGAGTATATACGGACCAGGAAGTTCTTCCGATTGGGTGACAAATTCAAATAATTTGGAACCGGCAGAAGGGGGATTCATCCCGACAGAGGGCGACTTTTTAACTACCCAAAAACAAAGGCCTTGATCAATAGAACTATATCGAGGGCCACGGACGAGATTCACAAAAGTCTACTATCACAACTTAGAGAATATGCACTGGCTGTGAATACACAAAGTCGTGAAGAAGAAACGCATACGGAACTAAACGAACTAGGTAAAAAAATAACCAAATTTAGAAAAGAGGCCCGGTTGGGGATTGATAAAGCCCGAGAAGACCGCCAGGTTGACATTACGGCGATTTATGATGCGTTGCGCTTAGAAGACTCTCTCAGCAAAGAAGCTACACATTGCTGAATTAGACGGGAAAATAATCGATTTTCGAAAAGAGGCCACGTCGGGTATTGAGAAAGCCCGAGAAGACCACCAGGCGGACCTTACGAAGGCTTATGAGGTGTTGCGCTCAGAAGACTCTCTCATCAGAGAAGCGGCACTTACTGAACTAGATAAAAAAATAACCAAATTTCGAAAAGAGACCCGGTCGGGTATTGATAAAGTCCGAGAAGACCACCAGTCGAACCTTGAGGAGGCCATTGCGGAGGCTTATGATGCGTTGCGCTTAGAGAACTCTCATAGTAAAAAAGCGACACTTACCGAACTAGACGGTAAAATAGCCGAATTTCTGAAAGAGACCAGGTCGGGGGTTGAGGGGGTGGGGTCCGAGAAGACCACAAAGAGGCCATTGCGGAGGCTTATGGGGCGTTACGCTCAGAGGACTCTATCAACAGAGAAGCGGCACTTACTGACATATACGAAAAAATAACCGAATTTCAAAAAAGAGACCCGGTTTGATCTTGATGGAGTCCGAACGGGTATTGAGAAATCCCGAGAAGACCACCAGGCGGATATTACAGAAGCTATAGGGTGTTGCTCTTAGAGGACTCTATCAACAGAGAAGCGACACTTACTGAACTAGATGGGAAAATAACCAAATTTCGAAAAGAGGCCCGGTCGGGTGTTGAGAAAGCCCGAGAAGACCACAAGGCAGCCCTTGCGAAGGCTTATGAGGTGTTGCGCTCAGAGGACTCTCTCATCAGAGACGCGGCGGTTGCCGAACTAGATGGAAAAATAACCGAATTTCAAAAAGAGACCCGGTTGGGTGTTGAAAAAGCCTTAGAAGGCCACCAGGCGACCATTACGGAGGCTTATAGGGTGGGTGTTGCGGTTAGAGGACTCTATCAACAGAGAAGCGGACACTTACCGAACTAGATGGAAAAATAACCGATAAACTGAAACATGATCGTATAGCCGCGACCAAAGCTCTTGAGGAGGCCTCTTATGATATTCGTACTGAGGCATATAACGCAAACAGGGCGCTTGCCGGAATAGTGAAAACAATGAAAACACCAAAACGTGTCATAACAGTTTGGGATGAGAAGCGGGGCCCATTGGTTGAGGGGCACTATGAATATTCGTTCGGTGCCAAAGCGAGTAATAAATATGGGGGATACACTATGACAGCTGCAGGTGAAGTTATCCAAATGGCGGTATGCTCGGTTAATGCTAATGGTAAACCTGTGGGCGCGGTCGCGATAAATATTGTAGTAGATGGGGAAGAACGGGGGGTTGGAGTCACTAAAATCTCTGGAGATAGTTCGACGATTGTTTCGTTCGCCGGTAATGATCGAATTAGACTTTCCCAAGGTAGTGTTATTAACTTTGTTACGAAAATCGGTGACTCAGAGAGTTCTTCCACTATTGTCTCATTGTTAATTGAACTTATTGTGTAAATACTAATATATTGAAATAAATTTAACTATGAACGAATCACTATATTCAACTCTCAATACCACTCCACCAACACTGTATCCAACTCTCAATACCACTCCACCAACACTATATCCAATTAACGAAAGAAGTTCAGATTTTAGGTTGAATAATATCGTCGCTATGCAGGATATTTTAGTTAGAGAATGTGCAAATAGAAAAAGACACGCTAACAAATATAAGCGCGCGGCAAAACATAGCTGAAGCATCTAGTACGGTTCTGGCAAGTGTTTCTGTGTTGTGTGGGGCGGGGACTGCTGCAACGCTATCTACAATTGTAATGGTTCCACTTGTAGGGGTTTTGAGTGGAATTACCGTTTTATCTGGAACACTTTGTATGGTAATTAGGGCGGTGGGTGGAAAACTCGAGAAAAAAAGTAGAAAACATGATAGAATATCCGTTCTCGCTAGGTCTAAGAAAAATAGCATCGACGTTATGGTGTAAAGCGTTGGCCGATAAGAAAATATCAAATTTAGAGTTTGAATCCGTGGTGGAAGAAATGGGGAGATATGAAGAATTAAAAAATGATATAAGAATCAAGGCGCGCGCCACCATGCCCAAAATTGAGTGTACTGATTGGGATAAATTTAGGGTAAAACTTGGAAATAAAGTCGGAGGAAATGTTACAGCACCATTGTGATATTTTATATTATTTTTTATAATAATTAATTTTCCTATTTTTTCAAAATTATTAATTATTAATTATATTGGTGCAGTAAACAATTTATTAATTAATTTTAGGAAAATTATTAACAATTAAAAAAAAAGTTTAGGTCCTACCGAGGCTCGAACCCGCGCCAGCAAAACCCTTCTGGGTCCACCTCGCTAAGCCCTTCGCTTAAATCTCTCTTTTCTCTTTTTTTCGGCTTAGCGAGGTGTGTCACGCTCACATCTCCTCCACCCCATCATTGGACCGATACCGCGGACCCCTCCTCTTCATTACCTCCATCCGCTATAATGTGTAGAGCGGCCAGAGTGAAGTACATGTGGCGAAACCTATCTCACTGTTGAGATATTAGTGCCGACGTCCCGAAAATGAACTGTGTTTATTTCTCGTATATAAACCTAACTTTGCTGGTGAAAAAAAAAAAAAAAAAAAAATGTTATTTGTTATTAATTAATTATTTTATTATATTAATATAATAGGGGGTGTTCCGCTTTAAATTATAAATAATTTTATTAAAATTAATTAAATAACGAACCATCCCGGAAATTCGTGAAATATATAACCCTCACTAAGTGTTTATAAACTGTTACACACCACCTGTGTAAATTGATAGCCCGTTTACATACCATCGATAAGGCTATCAATATCCGTGTGTGTATTATATATTACAGTGTGTTTATTTTCCATCCCGGAAGACGTAATTGTGTAAATCTCTCTATAAAATGGACACTTAATATACGTGTAAGGTGGGACACCTAATTTACATGTTCATAACACGTGTAATTGAAACATTGTCGTCTGCTTGGTGTGATTATAACATAAATTAGTTCTGTTCAATAATAATTTTTTAAATTTCCAATTTCTTCTAATAATTTCCAATTTCTTCTAATAATTTTCCAATTTCTTCGTTAAAAGCGATATCGTAGAAACGCATATCCGTAAACGAATCTTTGATTTTAAACTGTTTTATAAAATTAGTTTGATAATATTTCGGTAGTGTTTCTCCTATCCAATTGATCCTATTTAGTCGCTTCATTACACAAATTTGATCCTTATACCGGCGACATAATTGTCGGTTTAATATTGTATATGCAACGTTTTTATCGCAGCGTAATAAATTACGCTGATATTTCACGTATTCGATACAACATAGTATTGTCATTTTACCGTGTTTTAATACTGTAGAAACAGCGTAAAATTCTCCATAAAAGTCATTACAAAATTCCAATTCGTTGTGTATTTTATTATCCATTTTGTTATAATATTTTATTATAACCTATTAAATTTATCTGTTCAATTGGACGTGAAAATAACATGATGTATTTATGACACCAATATAATTGGACTACAATTCGACATCGTAGAAATAAATTAGCTATATTGGAGGAGAAAAATGGGGTGTTGGAATATAAACGATCTCATTGAAATTAATTTTGTAAAATAATTATTTTCTCATAAATTTCCTCATGGGGGTATTATAAGGGGTTGCAAATTTATGAATTTGCTGTCGGGAGATAATTTCCTCGTTAACCAATTTTTGATTTTTCGGGGGTGGTGGGAGTAGTATATGGGTGTGGAAATGATGCCACCGTAGGTGGTATCATTTTGACTCCCTATATACTACTCCATATGAGACATTTTCTGGCAAAATAAACATTCATTCAGCATTACCCCACGTATTGATTGGCATTAATTATACATTTTATGTCAGACGTCAATTTCCACTGATATCAGGGGCGATAAAAGTGTTTCATTAAAATGTTAACGGACATTGCTATTCATTCTCTGTATTCATTGTTTGATGTGCAATGATCATACTTTATAATCTGTCTAAAATGTTATTTTTTCATGTGACGCATTTAATTAGTATAAATAATTAAAAAATATCGTGCCTCATTTGCATATGAAAATAGCCTGATACCACCGCGAGTCACTATCAGTAAAATACATATTACCAAATGATTATATCTGTATAGCGGGCACTTGTAATTTTTAGAACTGGTGGAATAGCGACACAATTATACACTTATTTAATTAATATAAAGAACATGTAGTGCCTACAGCATGTGGGCATGCAATTATCATCACCAGACCCAGTTAATTGTTTGTACCAAATATAACATATATATATAAAACTATATATTACATTTAATTACATTTTCATGATGGAAATAATGCGTAAACTATTATCACTTATTTTTTAGTTTACAAATCACAACATGAACAGTTAAATCTATTGGCAATGCTACATCGCAATCAAGCACTTCGATTTTCTGAGCCTGAGTTGTAGCACGGCTCAGACTCAGCCACTCAAGCTGCTTGATTTCAAGCCCGATATTCCAGTATTATGAAATAATGAAATTGACAAATCGATTGGCAATACCACCTCGTATTCAAGCAATTTGATTGTCTGAGCCCGAGCTGTAATACAGCTCATGCTCAGTCGAGCAAGCTGCTTGGTTTAAAGCACGATATCCAAATATTTTGAAATAATATAATTGACAAATCGATTGGTAATGCAATCAATCAAGCAATTTGATTGACGAGATTGACCTGTAGCACAGCTCAAGCTCAGCCAATGAAGCTGCTAGATTTCAAGCATATAATTCCAAGGAATGAATGGCCTTTTTTTGTGGAATTTATCGGGGTATAAACTTGGAAAAGTCGCGGGAATACTGGACGAGGCCTTCCGGCCTTCGTCCAGTATTCCCGCGACTTTTCCAAGTTTATACCCCGATAAATTCCACAAAAAGGCCATTCATTCCTATCTTAAAATTAAGAAATATTGGCAAGATTAGTGCAGGCGATCGTGTACTATATAGTCGGTGTTCGGTTTATTTCAGCAACTGCACGAAAACTGGACAGCTAGACAGTTCGAATGAGGCCAGACATACGTATGCAAACACATAACCACGTCGACACGTTACATCTATCACAATGGTGCGTGTTTGGTACACCTACACAACTGTTGTATGTATGACCCAGCTTCTGTTAAGTGGATTTCCCGTGCGAGCGGACAACATCGCGGTATCAGGGGACGTTTATATAGAAGCCTTGTTTTCAACGTACAAATCCGACAACGGACAATGCGGTGCGGTCGATCCGTTTTCCGTACAGCTACAGGAAGGTGTGAAGTGGGCGCTGGGTAAATTGAACACGAAGCAATATGGCGAGACTGGAGACACGTACATACCGGGGATGAAGATAGGTTCGTATTGCCGCACCATCATTGTTCAAATTCAAAACTAACAGTTAAATGGGGACAATTAAAGATGGGGCTAACAATCGCTTAGCCTTAATCTCCCACAGAATCCTTCAATATATATTAATAACTGTGACTGTGACAGGAGGAATGGGGCTTATGGGCTTAACGACCAGTGTATGTCCAGATCAGCCTGTGCATTCGCACAGTCTGATCATATCTCCACTGTTCGCCATTACACCAAATAAAAAACCGGCATGTTCTAACACGCTATAGATCGTTATCAGGCTAAAGGACCGTACAAGTTGATCAGGAGCTACACTGGTCATAAATACCATAAGCCCCATTGTTACAGTCCCCGCCCGATATACAACAATGGGCATACTGATTGGCCGTGATACAACGGTCGCACTGAAATTTTGAAAATGATACGACTGCATCACGCGACGTGTACTGCGGCCCCGGAATATGTATACTGAAAGGATAAAGAAACGCATGGTAATCATTTGAGGTGATTTAAAGTGATGTGTTTGCTGTTATATACAATATTTTATATCAGTATTAAAAAAACATCTTTAGTCAACACATTACCAAAATTGCATTAGGTTTTGACCGATAATTCATTAGTAATTGAATCACAATTGACGGTACCCCCCAATATCGCACAGTGAAATCCACTGTTTTGTCAGTATCTCGTATGCCCCCCTCGCGCATCTGTCACAGCCCAGATTCTCTTGTGCATGGAATTCATCAGTACACTCTTCCAACAATGCAGTCCTTAGTTGGTCGAGATTAGAAGGGGTATTCCGACACCCCCTTATCCTCCTGTCAAGTTCGTCCCACAGATGTTCGATTGGGGACAAATCGGGACTGTACGCTGGCCAGTCGAGTGGGTTAATGTTATGGTCAGCGAGAAAGTCTTGACAAACTCTGGCTACATGGGGCCGGGCATTATCATGCTGGAATATTAGTTGACGCTGTTGCACAAATGGAACAACAACCGGGCGGAGGATTTCATCCCTATATCTTACGGCGGTTAAATTCCCGACTACCACAATCAACGGTGACTTTACCCCGTGAGATATCCCTCCCCAGACCATAACCGAGCCACCCCCAAACCTATCCCTCTCAAGAACGCAAGCGTCGGCGAAGCGTTCCCCACGACGTCGGTATACACGACGTCGACCGTCCGGACGAAAAAGAGTGAACCGGGACTCATCTGTGAAAAAGACTTTTCTCCATTGCCTCATTGGAAATCATCTGGGAGCATGTGCCGCCAACCAAGCCATACGACGCGCGCGACGTGCACAAGTGAGAGGCAGACCAACGTAGGGACGACGTGCTCGCAGACCAACATCGCGCAATCTATTTCTTACAGTTTTGGGGTGAATGTGGCGATTATGATTGCCTACCGTGTTAATAGCGGTTTCAGTGACAATAACGTGGCGATTACGTAGGTGGGCGAGACGAATAGCCCTGTCTTGACGTCGCGAAGTTACGCGCGGACGTCCCGATCTCGGTCGGTCGGCAACCCTTCCGGTCTCTCTCAGACGACGGACAAGACGTTCTATGGTGGAAACATTCACACCGAACTGCATAGCAACCTGCTGTTGAATTTGACCTTGCATTAGCAATGCAATAGCCTGACTCCTCTGAACTTCCGTCAGACGTACCATGATTATGAGAGCAGCTATACATTCAGTGTAAATAGCGGAAAACGATGTGTATACCTCAAGCGTATCAAGTGATATGACAAAATGTTTTGACGAGCTTATCATCATCATGCTGCACGTGTTTTTGGCTTTTTATCACTTTCGCTATGTGGTACGGTGCATTACACGGTTGAGTAACTTTAGGCACCGGTTTGGGTGCACAGTGACCAAGATAGTCGCCTGACCGGTTTTCATAATTTTAGGACAGTTCAAACAGTTCCCTCGTGCCACGGCAAACCAGAGGTTGAAGTAACGGACCGAGGTCTATAAATACATTAAATATGGCTAAAAGCATCAATAAAGGAAAACAAAATAAGCTAAAAACATGATTTTTTACTCCCTCCATTTAGACTCCATATAGAAGGTTCGGAAGTTTTTAATAGGCCGAACCCGGACGGTCTCGAGACAACGGACTCTCACGAAACAGTCAACGGAGTTATATCATTTTCACCTATTGCAGAAGTAAGCAAAATGTTAGTGCTCCGCAACGATATATTCCGCGATGCGCTATGTCAACGCGTTTGCGAGGTATCGATTATTTTGGTTTAAAAAAAATAGCTTTATTGATAGGTCGTAAAAGATTGGGCACATTTCCGAGGCCAATACTGTTATATAACAGAGTAAACATCGGGTTCAAAATACACTTTTACGTCGTCCCGGCCCGTAAAGAAAAATTTTGCATTGAAAAAACATTGTTTCCAATCGAACTCATATCAAGAGCACGACTTTGTGCTATGAAAACTATTCTGCCGAATAATGAGCTATCAGTCTTCAATATGATGGAATTGCCATTTTCAACTGTGTGCTTCTTTATACTCAAGCTTGTGAAGGTCTCCAATCTTTGCGTCTGTAGAGGATCGTGGAACTTCTGTTGCGGTGGATCTGTTTCAAGCCTTTCTTCATTGAATTGGTCATATGTCTGTTTTCCCATTGCTTTGGCAATCATTAGATCATGTCTCACATCTTGTGGAACTGCGGTTGCTGGCTGTCGAAATACACACACTGTTTTTATTATCTTCAAATTGGTTAATCCAATTTTCAAGGACTTCAACCACAGCCGTGACACTCTTTTCAATTTTTCTGGATTCGGGGTTTTTGCAACTTTGAATGATTTAATCCAGATTTGTTTTTCCGTGTCAGTTCTCGCAGGTTACCAAGGAAGCCACTACCATATTCGGCTGTTAAGTAAAATCGGTTGACTGCGGAAGTCTTTTGGCGTTGGCTGAACTTCGTCGTCCCTCCTGTTGTCTGTGTGTCTTTATTGACAGTCATTTCTCTGGTCTGATCCACTGGGAGGAGGCCAAATGGATTGTTGTCTGAAAGTTGTACGGAGAATCCTCCATCACGAAAATGACTATGCACGGCGGGATGATCAGCTTGCAGATTACTCATCTGTGCATAATAGACGGTAATATATCGTGCGTAGTTCAATCGGTCGTATGCAAAGCACCACAGTATTATATTTAGTATGGCGGCAATATGCAACTCCCAATTTCCTTTCCTAGAAGCTCTGATCAGGTTCAACAATATTGCACCAACTATATCGATGTATGACATCCAGTATGCAGAAAGATCCCCGTTGTTGTGTCTCAGATTGTCTAGATATACATTCCAGAGGGAGATCACCTCTTTCAGATCACCTGATTGCATAATATCATCAAAGTTCTCCTGACATAGGTCATCGTGGAGTTCATGTACCTGTGTCATAAATATTGCCATCTCTTCGCTACTGTTGGTATGTCTTGTTTCCTTGCAATGCCAAGCGCATGAGACCTTCATATACGATATTACGTACCCGAACAGCGTGGTTATACATCTTAACGTCTTAACCATGACCCCTGACAATGAACCATGCACAACTAAACCAGCTTCAATGCATATATCACGCAGTCCCGCGTCCTGAAACCGCCGTCCAATAATAGCGAGCAGCGTCATTATTGTATGGAAGGTACCCAGTCGAATATCTCTCTTCGTGTTTCCACAGTATTTATGTAGCCTTTCCATAGAGGGCCTGGTCCATGACTACAACAATATCATCCAGCTTCAATTGCTGTCTCAGCAGCTCTGATTGACGTATAGTTTCATGTACTGTTGACATGTCAGTCGCTGGAGCATTAATTGTTGGGAGATACCCTATCACATCTTTGAATACACATATCGTGCTCCGTGTAATAATGTTGAACCCTGTCCAACTTGGTATAGTCTGGCTCTCAGGATCAATATGTCTGGTTAGCATCCACATAAAGTATTTGTTCTCAGCCTTTTGTATGTTCGTGGCGGCCATTTTAAATTTGACAAAATATATTATCAATATGTAAATGACTCAATTATTTAATGACAGTGTAAATTCGTCTGTGAAACCAATTAGCCTATAGCAATTAATTGATAAAAACTATTATTAGATGTACATTACGTTACAGCAAAGACATAGCAAACATATGATTTATTGGCCGCCATCTTAATTATAGGTATTTATTTCATACATACTGAAGCAGAAAAAAATATTCAATATTTGAAAGTATGTTATAAGCAATGGGTTAATGTAATGAAGCGATAAAGACTATTAATAACAACATGTGGACTTAACATTTTGCTGTAGTGGGTAAAAACAGATGGTTTTTGGCGGCCATCTTGAATATTGGTAGCCATCTTGGATGCAAGTATGGAATTTTGATTTTCTTCAAAGTATAATCCATAAGCCTTCTGCTTCAGAACAATCATGGTGTGTGGTTGCCTTTGATAGTGTGTTTATTTGCTATATTCGCAAAAACAATGTTTTTATGAACCGCAAATTTGTCCGCTAGGGGGTTACATAAAAGGCCATAAAATCGTTAAGCTACAAGGTTCAAACTGCTATCATGCGGAAATTATATCTAGAGATGTATACCTTTCCATAAAATATAGTGGCAATTTGCCCCCACCCCCTCCACCCCCCCCCAGGTGGTAGTGATGACCCTATTTTCAGGGGTCTGGCTCATCCCCTACTTTGAATTAGAACGGTTTCATTGGCCAAGCCTAACTTAAGGATAATATGAACAACTTTTGTTTATTTTTGTAAATAATACAATTTGATAGATCTATGAAATAAATATGTTTTTATTTATTTATATTAAGTCTAAGTGATTTTTTTCTCATTATGTTATTACATGAACTTGATCATTTAGGATGAAAAAAAAAGAAAAATGTAACTTGTTTTATAATTTATAATATGACGAATTGCATAACTTTTGATGGAATTATAATTGTTGCATGTGGTTTTCTGCATGTCGTTTGTATTGTCATTATCTACAAAATATATTTTAAAATTTTTGTTTTCTGTTCGTATGACCTTTCGCTAATACGCTAACCGCCCAGTTTTATGTCGCACATGGAACGCCATACAACCCAGTTCTCCAATTACAGTCTAATATGACAAACACGTAACTAGTTTCGGTCTATTGTCGGGCGAACCCGGCAGAAAATAGTTCATTTGTGCCATTTCTAAGACAGCCTGCCGGGATCATGACCCATAGTGTACGTATTGATTTCTAACGTCAGGCGTAAAATGTATGTGCTCACTTTTCGCATGTCATACATTGAAACCGCTATAATCTGGACACCCTGCGGCGCCACAGTATACAACCTTCAGTAGCCTATTTCACCAACATTGCAAACTATACTTATCTAGCACAGTATACTTTGAGGGAGAAATTTTCATTTATTTTTATTATACTGCATTTATTACATTATCACAGCCATTTTGGCTGTGATAATGCAATAAATTCAGTACAATAATTCTGCATACTTTTAATCATTAAATATATGCAGTAGTAAGTTCTATATGAAATAATGCATTTCGGGAAAAATAACGGATTTCTCCCTCGAAGTATACTTTGCTAGATAAGTATACATGGGGAAATTGTTTTTCGCAATAAAATCAATATTTGACCAAATTTCACGAAGTAAAAAGAAGGCTAATTCTTCAATCTTGTTTTCAATTTTATTTAATGTCATCAAAATAAAATATTTTTTTTGCATTGTTTATATGGCCGTAAAAGTTGGGCAGGTTTCATGAATCAGACAGTAGAGTAGTAACTAGTATAGTGAACTGGGGTTCTGGGGCACAAAGGATCACATATGAACACACGCTGGAACCCGCTGCCCGTTTCTTTCCACCAAAATAGAGCGAGCGATGTACAGAAAAAAACCGGATGTGGGTGTGCTGGCTGCTGGGGCATTATTTCGCCAAATAGAGCTATATACAGAACAATAATGGAAAGTGGGAGATTTTCTAGCTGGTGTTTATTTTTGTTAAAATCCCAGGTATTGCACTGGCGAAAGCCGGGCATGGCGGCGGCGTCCACAATGTTAAGTTTTCTTGTTTTGTACATTTCTCTGTTACTGTACATGTATCACCTAGATCCACCATACTTGCACAACTGCATAACCAATGAGTGATCACATACCACTATCCAGCATGTAACCTTCTTTGACCTTGACATATGTTATTCCTTGTAATCAACTTAGCCGTTTTCAATGTTCAGTTTTCGTGTTTAGGTCGAGTTCTCTGTTACTGTACCACCTAGGACCACCATACTTGCACAACATTATAACTAACTGGGGACCGTTTCACTAAAATGTTCGTAAGTGCAAATTTAGGATCGTCTGTAAGTACAATTGATGGATTTACAGTTATTGAAACTTTACTGTACCTATTGCGTTCATATCAATGTCATTTCAAGAGATACATCAATGATGTTGATATGCATATGGCAAATGACAATTTCGCAACACACTGCATTTCTGTTGGAAATCTAAAAGTTGTTCGCATACTCGAACAATTATGATTAAGGGAACAAGGTGCAAAACTGAAAAACACAAGCTTCCAGAAAAATCGCTTGGCATTTCTGGTTGATGTTATCGATGAGACCAAATGAATTTCAAGAAATGTAACTCCGCCGAAGAATATTCCAATTTCAAATTGAGATTAACGGGACTTTTTCTAAGACATTAATACATTTATTCATTTAAAGAAATGTCAACATTTCTGCATTGTGTTCGCGTGATTTTTTCAAAGGAAATGTCAACAAGTGTTAACAGCCTTGAACAGGATTTCCCAGGAGTTCCGCATAATTCAGATGATTACCCATCTGCAATACAGTTTATTATGTATATTCATGTATGTGCACATTGGAATTCGTAAAGTTATAGGCTGGTACTGGCATATTGAGTTTGCATTTGAGCATTCTTTAGTAAATTCTTCTATAATTTGGGCGGGTGGGGTATGTAGCCAGGATACATGCAAGTCGCTGGACAACATTCCCAGCCCTAAACTACTAACATTTACATCCAGGTTTATGTAGTCAGGATACATGCAAGCCGCTGGACAACATTCCCAGCCCTAAACTACTAACATTTACATCCAGGTTTACGTAGTTATGATACATGCAAGTCGCTGGAAAACATTCCCAGCCCTAAACTACTAACATTTACATCCAGGTTTACGTAGTCATGATACATGCAAGTCGCTGGAAAACATTCCCAGCCCTAAACTACTAACATTTACATCCAGGTTTATGAAGAATACATCCAGGTTTACGTAGTCATGATACATGCAAGTCGCTGGAAAACATTCCCAGCCCTAAACTACTAACATTTACATCCAGGTTTACGTAGTCATGATACATGCAATCGCAAAAAACACATTCCCAGCCCTACTAACATTTACATCCAGGTTTATGTAGTCAGGATACATGCAAGCCGCTGGAAAACATTCCCAGCCCTAAACTACTAACATTTACATCCAGGTTTATGTAGTCATGATACATGCAAGTCGCTGGAAAACATTCCCAGCCCTAAACTACTAACATTTACATCAGGTTTTACGTAGTCATGATACATGCAAGCGCTGGAAAACATTCCCAGCCCTAAATACTTTTACCTAACATTTACATACAGTTGTGGTTTACGTAGTCATGTACATTGCAAGTCGTGCGGAAAACATTCCCAGCCCTACTACATTTACATCCAGGTTTAGTAGTCATGATATGCAAGTCGGTTGGAAAAACATTCCAGCCCTAAACTATAACATTTACACCAGGTCGTAGTCATGATACATGCAAGTCGCTGGAAAACATTCCCAGCCCTAAACTACATTGTACTAACATTTACATCCAGGTTTACGTAGCCACGATACATGCCGTTCACCCGACTTGGCGAAGGAGATCACATACAACATTTCCCGCCAACTGGACGGCACCAGGAGCAACACTGTTGGTACGTAATACAGCGGGGCATTCTAATGTGGGCACGGAGACTCAGTGACGTTAGTAATCCGACTTTCCTGGCTGTTACGCAGTGCGACTTGAAGTCGCCCTGCGTAACAGCCATGAACTTAGAGTTACATGTATGTCCTTATTTGTCCCGGTCGTGATCGTTGGTGCTTTGGCAATGATGTATGTACATGATTAGAAATCACCCAGATCCGTTTTTGGTACGCCTTTATGGTTGTAGTTACTGTGCAAGCTCTCTCCATCTCTTCATCAAGAAAATGTCAAGTGTGGTTCACAGGTGGAAGACTCGGTCCTAGGAACCAATACTTGTCTCATTTGGAAAACGTTAGCGCACCCACCCATTTCTATACACTATACCTTACAGCCTTTCCGGAAAATGTTGTAAGGTATAGTGTGTGTAAATGTGTGGGTGGGGTAACGTTTTCCAAATGAGCCAAATATCGGGTCCTAGGTCCGAGTCTTCCACCTGTGGTGTAGTTAACGTCTATCTGTTTCATCCTCATTTGCGGCTGTGGCTTGAGAAATGGGGCTTATGGCATTTATGGTCAGTGTAGATCCAGACGATCCTACGCATCCGCAGACTCAAATCAGGATCTGCCATGACCGCCATTTAGTCGGTGAAACACATATCTTGGGCGTCGTTTCACTAAACTTCCTACGATTAATAAGTTCGTAAGTGCAGATTTATGATCGTATGGAAATGTCAATTGATAGATTTATATTTATTGAACATGTGAAATTTACAGATTATCATAATGTTGCACTTACGAACATTTTTGTCGTACGAAGTTTAGTGAAACGGTCCCCTGGTCCTTGTACATGTACACAATATAGGTTCTTACATGTATCATAAATTATCACAGGACTGTGTTAGGAGACCAGGAGCTAGACAGACAGACCAGGAATACCATAAGCCCCATTTCTCCTGTCACAGTCGAATTTATGTCTTGTAATAATATATTCCAAACATTATACAACACACGTGCATGTTTAGAATGTGTATATGCAGGGTTATCACCAGGATATAGAAAGTGCCCTATAATTTACTGAAATTACTGATGAGTGCGCGGCGAAGTCGCGCGCCGACGGTGCCGCAGGCACCGCAGTTTGCTAGGGGGGTCTAAGGGCATGCCCCCCCCATGATTTTTTTTATTTTAGATGCTCTGTGGTGCAACCTGAGCGGTTCTAGGGGTTCTAGATCAGGGGTTCTAGATCAGGCGCGGATACAGGGGGGGGGGAGGGGGTCCAGGGGGTCCGGACCCCCCCCCACCACCCACCCCTGCTCTCGGCAAAAAAAAGACGAAAATCTACAATACTCGAATAGTTGGATGACTTTTTTCGTGGCCTAGGTGTCGGGAAATCGCATCTGCGGCGATCTGGCATCTACAAATTTCCTGGGGAAGCACCCCCAGACCCCCCTACTTTACCATTTCGCGCTCGCGGAGGTCGGCTATGCCGAATTTTAATTACAGACCCCCCCCTGCAATTATTTCTGTATCCGCACCTGTAGATCATAAATCAGGTTTTTTGTCACGTAAATTGTACACTTTTATGAGAAGAATAACCAAAAAAGGTAAAACTCAAATGAACAGCACTCTCATCTTTATTGGTTGGCATGGCATACACTGTACAATAATACCCGTTTATATATAAATATGACATACAATACATTTAAAATAATAGGCAACTGTGACATAGAACTAGAACGTAAAAGTAGAGGTATATTAAACTCTTGTATTAATAAACTGATTAAAATAGTTAATTTAACGGCTGCACTGGCTCGATGACCTTACATGCCGGGACCGACTATTTAACTTAACTCCCCATCCGATAGGACTAGGCTACCCCCTTACCCAAACCCAAGAACCCTTTGAATTTGTCCTCCCCCCACGGCTACTAGTGAAATCGGAAACTTAAAAGCCCCCCCCCCCCAGCCAGCCCCCTCCCTCCCCGTTAAAACTGATAAACACCACCCCTCCAGTTCATACATTTCAACACAATATGGTAATAGTGATGTAAATGCTTTAATCTCCCCCCCCCCACCTCCCCCCTCCCCCTCCAGCCCTGTTAAATCAGATAAACCCCACCTCTCCAGTTCATACATTTTAACACAATATGGCAATAGGGATCTACCAGATTTTCTTTTCTTCTGGTCTTCAGTGTCTTCTGTGTATATATTTCTCTTTTCTGGCGGATTTCCATGTTTTTCTGTCACTTGGGACTCATTTTGCTTTGGTAATTTTATTAACCACGAATCCATGGTGTCATTCCAAATACTACAGAGGTCATCCGGTTCGTTATAGTAAATCTCCGCTCAAAAACGTATTGACGCCGTCCAATGAAATCGTGCGTTTAACGGTCGCGGAAAATAACGGAAATATCCGATATAATATATTCACACGGCTACACTTGACTAGTTTCACCATTAGCCAATAGTACGCGATGTACTATATCGTGTAGTATTTGGAGAGCCAATCGCAGAAGGTTATACATAATGAGTTCGGCATTGCAATCAAAATGGCGATTGAAGTTTAGATGCCCTAAGATTTTTCATCCAAATTGCAGGAAAAATGGATTATTTTGACTATTTGAAAAGATTGTTTTAGCGCGTATCGGTAAGTAAAAACCGGGTATCGCCGTAATTCACGAGTATCGGGCCAAAATGACCGCGTATCGGCCCCGATACGCAAAAGCGCTCTAGTGATAACCCTGATATGCCTGGGTGCCGTTACACTAAGCTTCGTACGACTAAAATGTTCGTAAGTGCAAAATTATGATAGTCTGTAAATTTCAGATTAGCAACGTTTTTTTTTTCTTTGAAAAAAAATATTGGATTACATTTATTGAGCATAGGCTGCATGCTCAATAATTGTAAATCCATCAATTGAATGTGCGGTAAGGCCCTAAAATCGCATCCGGTTTTGCCAAAATTTAATTTTCTCAAAAATATATAAATGTTACCCGTTTTGTTAAATACAACATCTCATCTCTTTAAAAATATAATTTTGATAAGTTTACATCATGCGATGACGTCATGACACCGCGTGGCGTGACGTCATAAAACCGGAAATTGGCATTTTCTTGACATTTTCTTTCCTACGTTCATGAATTTAATACCCAGACCACCCGTGTACCAAGTTAATATTTTCAATTTAAATTACATCTCCAGTCATAAACTTACTGTAGAAATTAAAACTTAGTACACGCTGGTAGCTAACTTTTTATTTGAATAAAACAAAATTGGGCCCTATTTCCCTTACCCCACCCACTTGCCAACCACAGCTGTCTGGTTATTTTGACACTCAACAGCGTGGATAGCGTATTAATATATTAATACAAATTGAAACATATGCGCCTTCAAAGTTTGTTTATAAAGGGAAGTAACTGTCATCAACTGAATGTGTGTAATGATATTAATTATCACCATAAAATTCATCCCATGCTAGGGTAACTTACACCAATACTTGTATTTGTTTTATTTATCATGTAGACTGACGCATAAAATAACATTGGATAGTGTTATATAGTTCTAAGTCATTGGATCTATGTTAATGTATTGATGCATTTACAAGTGTGTGAAATTGGTTGGTTATTGGAAAGGGATATACAGTACTAGCTATCGGATATTTAAAGGGACCGCGTCTCATATGATCAGGGTCGTAACTACACTGAGGCACGAGGAGGCAGTTGCCTCCTCGTTTTTAGGCCTCATTTAGTTTTAGGATTTCATCTTCAAATATTGGCCTATAATCTCGATAGGCTATAATACTGACACAATGTGTAGCTTTAAATATATACTGTGTTTACTGTTTACACATGAATTATATCTGTATACACATTAATACCTATGGTCTTAATGTACGGGGTTTTGCCATTTTATATTTACAGATGAATTGACATCATAAAAACTGAGTTTGTTTGAATAATTTACCCCGTGGCCAAGTCTTGAAGCACTACGATGACTGAACAACAACCAATGTCTCGCAGTATTTGTTCTGAGTTATGTCCCGACGGTTTTGTCTGTTGTTTTTCTCCGGGCCCTCCGGTTTTCCACCCCATTAACAACAGGCGGCGGCCACCGGGCTGACTCTGTGCTAGCATGTTGGTAGTAGATTATTAAATAGCAAACCCCATTTTTTATTGGGTATTTTTTTAGACCAGGTGCAGGTCAACCAGGGTGTGACGAGGGGTGTGTCGAAACAATACCCTAGCCGTTGAACCAAACATGTGACAATTGTAAATGCCACAGGGCGAGAAAGATGCGCATCCGCCCGGAATCGAACTGGGACCTCTGGATTACTGCATAATCGCTCTAACCGACTGAGCGAGCCGGGCACGAACACACACCTTCTCCCCATAGTTACGTACCGCGACATACTCCGGCCGGGGCTCGAGAAGTCGGGACCTCTGGTTTACTGTACCATCACTTTAACCGACTCAGCTAGCCGGGCATGAATACACACCTTCTCCCGATAGTGTGAGCTACGTACCGTGACATTCTCCGCCTCCAAATTGAAATTCGTCCCCGAATTATATATCTAATTCGTCTCTGAATTCCATACTGGCTTCACATATGGATAACGTGTACACTAACAATAGGCTGTGCATCAGTTTGAAACGTTTACACATCAATTTTTTGCTCAGGTATCTCATATTTTGTATAGTTTGCTGGCATAATGTTTATAGCACGCCATTATCATGTCTGTCTATGATGTATTGCACCAAATTGTATTTGGTTTACTGTCATATTATTTGCTGTATGTGTCAAACACACGAAGTGGTGAAACTGTACGATGGCTTGTACATACAGAGAAGGCGGAGATGGCAACTCAATGTACCATATAGTATCCAGTAACAAGACAATATTTACATATGTTATATTCATATATCACATCACATCACATCATATGAAGCAATTATCATTGAAGCCAAGTGTATCTATCTATGACCTACTACCTTAAAGGTACAAGCCCACTCAGTAGTCACACAATGTTCTTTATAGGAATTAAATAAGTGTATAATTGTGTCACTATTCAACCAGTTCTAAAAATTACGAGTGCACGCTATACAGATAAATCATTTACGGTAGTAATATTTATTTCGTGGTGGTGGTGGTTATTTATACTAATTAAATGCGCCACCTGAAAAAATAATATTTTCGACAGATTATAAAGTATGATCATTGCACATCAAAAATAAAATACAGAAACTAAATAATAATGTCTGTTAACATTTTAAGGAAACACGGTTATCGCCCCTGATATCATTGTGGAAATTTACGTCTGATATAAACTGTATAATAATGCCAATCAGTGGGGTAATGGTGAATGAATGTTTAATTTGCCAGAAAATGTCTCAGATGATGTCTCTGATATAAAAACATGTTGTGCCTATTGAGTGGGCATGTACCTTTACAGTCCAGAAAGTGTGGCAAGAATGAGATTTTTAAAATCTAGATTGGGTTTCATGTAGCAGTTTGTACTTGTTTACACAATCCTTTAGGTGTTTAGTTTAAACAATATTGTATTAACATTTTGACGCAGATACATGTAATAACGTACATGTATATACAAATATAAATATCAATGCGGTACAATTTGTGAAAATGATTCAGTAGTAAGCACACGCGCTTATAAACACTGTCTGCTTAAATGCATGGAACAGAATAAATTAATGTCATGACAAAATGTGTAACAGAACATAGTTTATGAAAGTGTGATGAAAAGTAAACTTCTGACAATACAGATGTTTGGGTGGGGGGGGGGGGGGGTGGAGAGGTTGAAAGTAGTAGTAGTAATAGCAGTAGTAGTAGTACTTAACAGTAGTAGTATCAGCAGAAGTAGTAGCAGTAGTATTTCTAGTTGGTGAAATTAATTTGAATATATATATAAATAAAAAACAAAGTTAAACGATGATTTATAGCAAATGAGAAGAGAATATGAAAAGAAAAAATGGAGAGACATCAAACGCTGATAACCCGTTCATCTCAGCTGTCGGGATAGACCTCACGTACTGCAGTGATATAGTACACTACCAGACTAGAGTGAAATATTACCACCTATATGCGATACTCGAACCGTTTAGAGCGTGTGATATAGTCATGGGTGAACCTGAAAATCAGCGTATTAGCGTCATCGTCAACTGATGGACAACCATATAGAAGTATGCGAACGTCATCTCTCGCAATATTCAGTTGTGTTAAACTATTGTTCAACTGTGCTCGTATATCGGTGTACAATGGAAAATGTAAGGAGTAGTGTTGAGTGTCTTCCACTGCCCCACATCTGCAGCGTGGACTGTCCACTATGTTCTTTGAGAAAATATGTTGGTTTAAGCAGCTGCAATGTGTACGGATGCGTGTGTGGATAATTTGCGCTTCCCTCTTACCAGAGTAGTAATAGTTAGGAGGTTTAGTAATATTCGAATTCAAGTGGGTTTTGAATACGTTTAGTGATGGCTAGTTGCGAATATCGGGTGTGAGCTGATTCCATTCCTGAAATGATGATGGTAAAAATGAGTTTTGATAGAGCTGTGTTTTACATGGAAGGGAAGATGTGTTTTCTGCGTTTCTGAGATTGTAGTTCACTGTGTCGCCTATGTTTGCTGGAACAAGGGATGATAAGTAGTGAGGGGATAGTCGGTTATACATATTATAGAAGATAAATAATGTGTGCTTCCTGCGTCTGACTTTTAGTGTTTCCCAGCCTATTTCTCGATAAAGTGCTTCAAAAGATACAAGTTTAGTGGCTCCAGTTACAATTCGAGCTGCCTCTATTTGAATTTTTTTCCAGATCCTGTTCTTCATACCTTGTACAATTATCCCAAATTATATCAGCATATTCTAAGACGGGCCGAATGAAAGAAGTATACATAGTTTCCAGAGTTTTCCGATTGAGACGAAATCTTAATTTTCGCATCATGTTGATGCGCTTCCATGCTTTTGACTTTGTGAATTCGAAATGAGAATGCCATGTTCCATTGTTAGATAGATAAAGACCAAGATGCTTATGATAACCAACTTATTTAATGATAGTGCGATTCATGAGTAGCGGAGGATGTTGAGGTCTGTTAATTTTTTCCGAGAAATCAAGAGGGATTCAGTCTTCGAAGGGTTGAAAGTTACCATCCACTTATCTGCCCATTCTTGTATTTTTGCAAGGTCAGAATTCAGAGTGATTGCTGCCTCGTCAGGATTGTCAACAACAACATAGAGAGATGTATCATCAGCAAAATGTTTGATAGTAGAGCGAATGTCAAGAATGATGTCGTTGATATAAACTAAGAATAATAGAGGTCCACGAATAGAGCCCTGTGAAACGCCAGCATAGATATCC
Organism: Conchocele bisecta; assembly: GCA_029237695.1. NCBI lineage: Eukaryota > Metazoa > Mollusca > Bivalvia > Lucinida > Thyasiridae > Conchocele > Conchocele bisecta. The sequence goes on along the minus strand of CM055273.1, from coordinate 98,527,514 downwards.
GCAAAATAAGAAGTATAGCCTGGTAATACTCGTTGTTTGCGACACTGAAGGTAGTTGGTGAACCAGTTTAACAAAGGACCTGTGATTCCAGTCGCTTCAAGCTTCAGTAAGAAGCCCCTATGCCACACCCTATCGAACGCTTTGGAAATGTCACAGAAAACAGCATGGACCTCTATACCGTCATCAAGAGCCTTACATAATGTGTTATATACATCAACAAGTTGGTTGACAGTAGAGTCATTTGGAACAAAACCAGATTGAAGAAAAGAGATGCAATTATTATTGTTGAGAAAGTTGAATATATGCTGGTGGAGTATTTTTTCCATTACCTTTCCATAGTACACAGAAGAGACTTAGGCCGGTAGTTGGAGACGTCAGATGGGTCGCCTTTTTTAAGAATTGCACAGACAGATGCCTCCTTCCACAAATTCGGAACTTCAGCTAGATATAGAGAACGGTTGAACAGATCACATAAAGGTTTGGATAGTTCGAAAGATAGTTCTTTGAGTACTCTGTTGTTGATGAAGTCAGGTCCGGCAGCCTTTCCAAGTTTCAGCGTTTGTAGTACAGATTGAACTTCAATAGGCATACTAATTAAATAGTCGAGTTTGGGTCGATTTGGGTCGATTAGAGTCAATAACACATTCCGGAAGAGTTCTATGATCATCACCGATGTGGGTTTGAGAGGCGAAGAATGTATTGAGAAGATTAGGCTTTGTCAATCCCATCAGAGTATATGTGATTATTATAGTTTAGCGGAGGAATAGAGGAAGAAACAGCAGGTTTAATGAATGTTTTAATAGTTGACCACCAAGTGGAACTACGTGGGGATCCAGAGTTGAGTTGATCAGAGAGAGTATCATCTTTGTGCTTCTTAGCATTTCGAACAAGAGTGTTAGTGTCATTTCGCAGTTTCCGATATGCTGACCAGTGTTCCGGGTTGTTGGTAGCTTTGGCTTTGTCGTATGCCCGTTTCCGTTTTCTCATCATTTTCCGGATCTCATTGTGAAACCATGGAGGATCTGAGAGTCTAACAGTAACAACCTTGTTAGGAATAGTATAGTGTGCTAACTCGGAAATTTTAGAGGTGATGTTTCCTGCGTATGTATCAATATCATGATGAAAAGGAGTATCCCAGTTGAAATTGCCAGCCATCTGTCGAAGCGTTTGATAGTCGCCTTGGTCGTATTTCCATATTCTACGAGTGTATGTGGGAGTGTGTGGTTTTGCATATTTTAAGAGAATGTAGATTGGGCAATGCAATCTAACATTTTGATCTAAGAATGGATCTCCAACACCGGATAATGCTACCTGAACATCTGATGCAATGAGAAATATATGATGAGCTGTTCTCAGTGAAGTGGGTTGGTTGATCGATCACCTGTGTGAGACTGTACTGTTGTGCTATGCTGATAATCTTGGCTGCGGACTGTTGTTTTAGCATATCAAGGTTCAAGTCTCCTGTAATTAAAATGTCTGAGATACCAGTGTCAAATGCCAGACCAATATAATTTTCAATTGATGCCATTATAGAAGCTGGTGAGATAGGAGGTCTGTAAAATGTACCAATCAATGTTCGTATATAGTCATGAAACTAAAAAAAATGGCGGCCATTTTGAAAAGGTCAGCCATCTCGAAACTGGAAAGATGTTTAGGCCCATACAGTTATATTGTCTTAAATCATGACAATCAATTCTTTCATGCGAGCTTCATGATGTTTGTCTAGAATGCCAATTATATAATTCAATCACAAAATCCCCCGCTTCCCAGTAACGTAACGTCATCTCACATGTTTTAACGTCAAATTGACGGCGCAGTCCCTTGAAATGTGCCATTGGGTTGTATCATTAAAAACGATATTGTCCGGAAAGTAGTAAAGATATCTAATACAAATATTCAACATAGCTTCCTGACTTATTGATGTACACTACTGCACTGTTATTTTCCGATGTGGGTGTGGGCCGATTTTTGGTCTTATTGCCCCTTGTCCAGACGATCCTAAATTTGCACTTACGAATATTTTAGTCGTACGAACTTTAGTGAAACGCCCCCCTGAACGGCAGTCGAACCTCTCTAAACTTGGTACAAAGAAAAACATGAATCGTTAGGGGTTTCACTCTTCTGGCTGCTTTAGAAATGTTTCAATTTTAATGAATTTTACTTATACCCATATAAGTATCAGGGTGATATAATTGGCGGGATTCTCTGACTCGCAATTCGGTATTTATCCCGTTAACAAAGTGCGTATGTGCCGTGAAACACGGTGCCGTGAAACATTTTTGATATCCTGTCAATACGACATAATCACTGCACATGAATATGTGCGGTTGTCATAGTCGATTCTCCGATTTTGAGGATGCGCCTGGGTTTATTCTTTTGCATTTTAAAGCTATTTGTAGATGTTGACGGGATAACTAGAATAGTAGGTTAGTGCCGTGAATGGTAAAAACATATCTGTCGCGGCACGGAAACGGGATGGGCTCGGTAGAGCATCGCCCATCCCGTTTCCTAAACCTTGCAAGATATGTTTTTCCATTTCACGCACTAACCTATTATTCTCTATATATGGCTCAAACATTATTCGCATTATTATATTAGTCGTCTAGTTCAAAGATAATTCAAATGTAGCGTGACAACATGAACTTATATTTTCACATTGAAATACTAACAACGTCTTAGTCATGACTATGCAATACCACAAACCTGTTTTGCTTACCTCTCATAACGTTCCGCCAGCTATACTGGGCCCCGAGTACAGTTCCGAGGCACAGCAGGTCTCCCGATTGGTCAGCAGCCTGCCCGACCCCGCCCAGCTACTGCAGGTGGGCTTCATCACCACGGCAACGTCACTCAGTGACCACTCCACGTACACGAACTTCTACCGGACAATCCCTACCGACGACATACAGACACGGGTAAATACAGGACACAGGCGATCCTACGGAGCCCTGCAGGGGACGTAGAATTGTTTTTTTATTAATTCGTTCCCACGAAATAACAATTCGTTCACTCAATTTAACAAACGAATTAACAGTTCGTTCCCTCAATTTAACAATTCGTTCCCACGAAATAACAATTCGTTATTAATTTGAGGGAACGAATTGTCATTTCGTGGGTTAATTCGAGGGAACGAATTGTTATATCGTGGGAACGAATTATTAATTTGATTGAACGAATTGTTAAATTGAGGAACGAATTGTTATTTCGTGGGAACGAATTAATAAAAAAAAACATGTCCCCTGCGGGGTTCCGTATGATCCTATATACAGAACTATATACATAACTATATACAGAACTATATACAGAACTATATACAGAACTATATACAGAACAGAACTATATACAGAACTATATACTACAGAACTATATACAGAACTATATACAGAACTAACAGAACTATATACAGAACTATATACAGAACTATATACAGAACTATATACAGAACTATATACAGAACTATATACAGAACTATATACAGAACTATATACTACAGAACTATATACAGAACTATATACAGAACTATATACAGAACTATATACAGAACTATATACAGAACTATATACAGAACTATATACAGAACTATATACAGAACTATATACTACAGAACTATATACAGAACTATATACAGAACTATATACAGAACTATATACAGAACTATATACAGAACGGACACGTTTAAACTTTTAAACCAGGCGAAATAGTTATACTTACATATAGTTACATTATTACTTGTACTTGTTCATTTATCGCGATAAAATGTATTTATCTCATTCGTCAAAATACAGTTTCATACATGTATTACTTAACATGAACATATAGCCACATTAGTACTCTTTAGGCTAAATTGAGACACTGGAAACATGGTGACATCATAATGAAATATTGTTTAATCAAATATCAATCACATACTCATGCGCTCATTATATTTAAATTACAGACGATGCGTAAATTCATGTCTGAACTGAAATGGACATACGTAGCCATTATATACGATGACGACACGTATGGAAACGAGGCTGTTTCACAACTCTGCAACCAATCAGTAATGACAAACACGTGCTTTCCGGTTAAAGTTCCAGTCAACATATCGCTGCCGGAAGAGGCAGCAAAAACTTTCCTGAAAGAGAAGCTAATGTCGATGCACAATAGAGACATACGAATAGGAGGAATTGTGGTAATCGGCAGCAGGAACCTGGGCACCTACGTCATGGAAACTATATATAGACTCAACCAAGACAATATATATACCATACCAGTTATCCTCGGCTCGGAAGGCATTGACTTCATAGGAGGGACACACTCGTATTTATCAAATACCACGAGAGGCATGTATATTTCGAGCCCGCCAAGACAATATATCCAAGAATTCAATGAACATTGGATATCCATAATGACGACTAATGTTAGCTACGTGGAAACTAATCCCGCCTTATCTGCCGTATATGAATACGTTACCGGCTGTAAGCCAGCTGGAAACAATGGCTGTGCTGCGATGACACGGGAACAGATTGAAGACAACCTGCCGCAATCCTATATCGTACAATACGCAGTTCAAGCAGTGCTCGTTATAGCCAAAGCGATCAAGTCTGTCCATTCAAATGTGTGTGATGGTGTTAGTGGAGCATGCTCCAGTTTAATTGACGAACCAAAATCCAGTTTTATAAAACAGATGAATGACCTAAAGGTTAATTTTGATAACGACTTCAATCCATGGAGGATTAAGGAATTCAGAGACTCGCATCTAACAATAAAATTCCCATCAGGTTCCGGCGATGCCGTTGTATTAGAGTCGGAAATTTCCACGTATGATGTGTACAACAGGCGAACCTGCTCGGACGTACCTGGCGACACGGGCTTCTGTCTGAAAAAGGTATTACTATTTTTGGGGTGATGTATTTTTGGCTATTTGAGCATAATTATGAGGAAAACCAAATGTGGCTGTGACTGGAGAAATGGCCAGATTGCGGCCGGTATAGATCCAGATCAGCCTGTGCATCCGCACAGTCTGATCAGGATCTGCACTGTTCGCCATTCCATCAATGAAACACCCGACATGCTTCTAACAAGCAATATAGATTGTGATCTGGCTACAGGAGTGTGCTATTTGATCACTGAAGCTACATTGGTCACAAATCCCATAAGCCCCATTTCTCCAGTCACATCCACAAATGAGTTCGTACAAATATTACGAAATGCGGAATTCAGTTACGCATTTGCTCTAAAAATCTTGTCAACGTTGGACATCATTTACGGAAACTATTACTGCCGTTGCGAATGTTTTCACAAAAGATGCACATATTCTAAGGTACAAAATCACATGCATTGTTTCATATATTTGTCTTGCTTTTTTCCGTTTTTGAATAGTATTGCTAGCTCTTGGTGACCTGTAGCCGATTTCATCAAAATTTCAAAGTATACTTATCTAGCAAAGTATACTTTGACAGGAGTAATCATTTATGTTTGCCCGAAATGCATTATGTCATATAGAACTAACAACTGCATATATTTGATGATTAAAAGTGGGCAGAATTATTATACTGAATATATTACATTATCACAGCAAAATGGCTGTGATAATTTAATAAATTCAGTTTAATAAAAATTAATAAATTTATCCTTAAATTGAAAATTTCTCCTTCAAAGTATACTTTGCTGGATAAGTATACTTTGCAATGTTGATGAAATCGGCTACAGGTCACCAAGAGCTAGCAGTACTATTCAAAAACGGTAAAAAGCAATGTTGGTGAAATAGGCTACAGATGTGTCACGTTGAAAACTCATAACACTTAACACATATGTAGCAACATTACTATTACATGTACCGTATTAACAATTATCGTGATCACCATTTGTATTCGCAGACTGTTTGCACTGTCCATAGCTCGAAAGTTTGCAGTGTCTTGGATTACCTGGATGTAATCTATTATAGAGTAAATAAAGAGTAAATACCGTTTATTTAACCAGGTGAACTCATTATCGTGAAATAATGCACGATTGATTGGTTCCTTACACTAAATAAACGAGTGAGCGTTGCGAACCGAGTTTGTTTAGCGGTAGGACCCAATCACGATGGTATTATTTCAAGATAATCAGCTCACCTGGTTCAATAAACATGTTCGTACATTTCACACATGATTCTACATAAAAACAAAGCGAAGCAAGCGTAAAATATGGCCAAGAGGTATGCGAATTAATTTCTGAAGGCGGGCCGAAGTGACTGCTACTGTCTCGCGATTCAGTGGGTGTGTCTGAGAACGTGATTTGATTGGTCCAAGGAACACGTCATTGCGACGTTACTGGCGTAATTTTTCCATATATGGTAAACACGAGAGTGGTGTAAACTACTGATGCCGAGTAGTGTAATTCACCGTTATATTTCTGTAAACTGGCTGAAATGTAAGAAAAGAATATAGCAATTTAACAGCAATGGCGAAAAGTATAAGGCATGTGTACATGGGTACAGACAAATAAGCATGATGTATATGTTCGCAGAATGTACGAGAATAAAATCGCTGATAGAGAGACAGAGAAATAGAGAGAGACACGCACAGAGAGAGAGAGAGATACAGAGAGGGTGGATAGTGAGAGAGGAGATTGGTAGAAATAATGAATGAGTCATGTGTATGTACATATAATATAGAAGCTAATTCATCGACATATGCGTACTGCAGTTGCTTTTAGTGTTCCTTGATACCATGTGGTGAAGGATGATGTTGGAAAATGGAAATCATCCGATAGGGCTTGCGTCCCAGGCATCCACCAATGGCGTTACTCTAATATTTTCGTAGTTTTAATATACTCTTGTACAGCTTTAAAAAATAAAAGTATTGCACTCGTTGTTTTCTTCGGGTATGCCATGCAAAACATATTCGCGTTTAGAGGATAAAAGTGAGTGACGTAACATTAGACGTTGCGCATGGTATGTATTACATTAAAAAGTGGTGTTATGCATCCTCTACAACTTCACTACACTCGGAGTAGGGAGTTTCTCTGATATGGTTATTGCAAAGATCACAATTAAGAATATTACATTCATTTCGAATTTTTGCTTGCATAACGAATACCATTTGATCTCCCTCTAAATAGTATGGTGGTATATTATATTGAGTATATCGGGTGAGACGAAAAAAACGTTCCCAAATTTAATTTCCTATAACGCCTACACTACTCAACAGACATAATTGAAACTTTGTTTGATGATTCATTAGGATGTTGTAAATAACTTGCATAAATATTATCGCGATAAACCAAACACTTTACAAATGACCAATTATGCAATATGGTGAGTAGAAACGTACAATAACGGTATAGTTCAAATTGCTGTTAATCGTACCAACTTATATGCATGATGTAACTACATCGGCCCTCTACACCTATTCTACCACAGTACGCAGACGTTTCTTCCATGAAGAAATACTGCTTCCGATCTCAGCAAATGTCACTTTCTTCCAACATCTGCTTTGGGTTCCGCTTCCGTGGACTTATCTTGTCGACGACTGTACTTTTCTCACTCAGAGTATCATACCAAACCTATTGCATGTATATCAAAATTTAGTAAACTGTATACCTTTAAACAAATAAACTTTTATGTAGAACTAGTAAATTTCCAAAAATATTAGAACAGGGAAATCATTTTCCCATGGAAGCCATCTTTTATCTTGTTGTTGTTCAACATTCAACATAACGAAATGAAATGTTAAAATATGCAAGATATACATGTAAATGTCAGATAAACATCTTGACACGGTAACATAACTAATTTCTGCATGTGTATGTTCTTTATTAATAAGTTATTGATACAGCTTTGACAGTTTTATATCGCTAACATATCAAACACGCCAGTAGCCTATTTCATCAAAATTGCAAAACATACTTATCTAGCAAAGTATACATTGAGGGAATATTCATTTATTTCCCCGAAATGCATTATTTCATATAGAACTAACCACTGCATATATTTGATGATTCAAAGTATGCAGAATCATTATACCGAATTTATTACATTATCACAGCCAAAATGGCTGCGATAATGTAATAAATTCAGTAAAATATAAATTAATAACTTTATCCTTAAATTGAAAATTTCTCCCTCAAAGTATACTTTGCTAGAAAAATATACTTTGCAATTTTGATGAAATAGGCTACAGATAAAAGGTTGCAAAAATAACTGTGTTACATTCAAGAGATTGGGTTAAATTGCTACCCTCGTGAGAGGTATGGAGCGGGGTAGCACTTTTATTTCTATTGATCACTGTGTGTGCGATCAGATTATTAGTTAGGGGCACACTTTTCCATTGATGGAATGGCGACTAGCGTATTCCCAGATCAGACTGCGCGAATGCGCAGGCTGATCTGGGAATACGCGAGTCGCATATACCGTAACATCCATTTTCTCAACATTTTCTCGTGAGAGGTATGGAGCGGGGTAGCAATTTTGTTTCTAAGAGAATCCCACACCGAGTAGCCCATTGGATTACAGTTCGGACTTGGTGGTGGCCACTCAACTTGTTCCATGAACTCTGGGGCAGCATCCTCCAAATAAAATTGTGTTGCCCTGCTGGTATGTGATGGTGCACCATCCTGCTGGAAGACATAGTCATCATTTGGGTACAGACGCCGACAGGCACGTAACAAACCCATCTCTATTAATGACACGTGGCTATCACTGTTCACTTTGACCTTCTCCGTGTTGATAAAATAAATATTCGTATTTCCATGCCAGGACACAGAGGTCAAAACTATTAGCTTCTTGGAGAACCTAAAATTGTCATGGTAAAGGCGTAGTTGGTGTGTGAAATTTTTGTTCTGACCATAAACACGATCATTCTGTCGGTTTCGGCACACTTTAAGGGTGAAGTCCTTTTGATCTGTGAATATAATTTTCTTAACATCTTCCTACGAAAAGTGATCAAGTAAGTTGCTGCATCTCGTATTACGTTTCTGTCTCACATGCCGATCTCGCCTTGAAATTCTGATTCTCTTAAAGGCATTAATTTTAGCTTGAGTTTCTACGCAAATCTTGACACTGATGACCGACTTATCTGGAGTTCATGAGCAATTTTTCTCTGAAATTTGTATGTGCCTTGCTCATCTTCCTATGAGAAAAACACTGTCTTTGTTATCATCTGTAAATACCGACTTTGGTCTAACCACTGCCTGGTTTACGAGTAATCGATCCAGTATTCCTTATCTTATTTATCAACCGATTGACTAATTGTATCTTCCATTTCTTATTTGGGACTCCTAAACAATCATGTTACCACACCACCCTTTCTCTTTAAAACAGGCTTCAATCAGAGAAAATCTTGCATCAATGATATTGTCAGTTCCAACCTGAAATTATGCATGGTTATTCATGTGTACATTACTCGATCTATCATGATGAAATTGATAGGAGTTATAGGCAACATCCTGAACTATCACTATGTGAAATTACAACGATTGTTTGTATATTTCCAGTCGTGTAGTGGGGAAATTTAAATAAAATTGATTTCTAAGATAGTAATGAGCTGTATTATTAACAGTATGTGGAATTAGGTTAGAAATATAACTTGGTACTTGATTATTATTGGCTTTGTACATGGTCGAAAGCTTTTGGACACTACGTCGAACAGACAGCAGTAACTGTTGCCATCCAACTTCTTGCTTTAACTTTTCGAGTGATACTGCATGGCCGTGTTTGTTTATTACAATGCTCGCGGCTTCATTCTCTTTTTTTCTAGCGAATTATTTTCATATTCTGTACACCCATCCCAGACTAATGAAGCATACTATTCTAGAATAGGTCTCATATATATACTTAGGATAAGTAGTATATATATATATATATATATATATATATGTTTTAAAGACTGTTTATCCTAAATTTTAGGTTACGCACTATGTCAAATACTCTCGTAGTCGAGTTCATTATAGTGTGTATAATTATATGCCATTTTCCGTTATTGCTCAGTGTTAAGCCAAGATGCATAGGATCTTCAACAAAGGTTATGGGTGTGTTCTGAAAGATAAAGTATAAGGGTCTATACAGTTGTCTTAATGTTAAGAGCATCACTTCAGTTTTGTTCGGATTGAAACTAACCAACCATTGTTAGCCCTGTCAGAAATAGGATTTCGTGCCCGGTCCATGATTAAATACAATTCGGAATATGTTCATGGCCCTTCACGCATATATCAAATAATATACATTGTGTTATACTTCATCGAAAATCACCAAAAATCACAATCTACAGTATGTATCAACAAGTACGGCGCTATAATATCGATTTACTAATACTAACTTTAGAATATGTTGTACATGTCTGTATGTTTTGCAAATAGACATCCACATGAATATGTGCATCTTTCAGGTCCTGGAGTATTTTCAACTACACGACGAGTATGCGATGCACCTTGACACGATACGCGACTATGACCATGCTACACAAACAGAGACCACCGATATACGCCGGCCGCAGTGTCCGTCCGGGAAGGATTGTGTCGAGTGTTCCAGTGCCACGATCCCCGGGGTGGATGTCGTGGAGGGCGACATGTACGTCGTCGGTATCTGCCCCATACACGGCACGTCCGACACTCCCCTCAGCTGTGGCATAGGGAAACGCGGCGGGTTAGATATTGCCGAAGCTATCAAGTTTGAGGTTCGGGCGGCGGTGGAGGATATGAAGCATGAGTTTCCAGATGCAAACATAGGCACTATTATTATCGACAGTTGCTGGGATCCACAGATTATTGCAGAACGTGTACTTAACGTCCACAAGCAAGGGGTGCTGATAAACGGCAGCTATGTTGACGTGAAGTATAAGATACTGGGATACATCGGCTCGTGGATGAGTGACATAAGTATAAAGGTAGCTGAACTACTCACCCGCCTTGGGTATGTACAGATATCGTACGGATCGACATCGCCATTACTTAGTAATCGTGAACTATACCCGTACTTTATGAGGGTTGTTTATTCAGATATCGAACAAGCGAAGGAGATGTTGAATACAGTAAAGAAAGTCGGATCTAGTTCTGTGCAGATATTGTATTCCGAAAGCGCATATGGCATTGGTGGGAAGAATGCGCTTCTAAAACATGCGAAGTCTTACAATATCTGCGTGTCCAATAGCATTGGTGTGCCAGTATCTGATCTGGATTTCGCCAAAATTAAAGATGACATTACAAAGGAGGGGAGGTCAAAGGTTGTGATGGTATTCTTGAGTTCTCTGAAGCTCGAACAGTTATTACCAACGTTGAATACATTAATTGGATATCTGATGATCGGCTCTGAAGCTTGGGGAACCCGTGATATACTGAAGTCTGTGACAAATCTGAACAACTCAATAACATTCGCTAATGAACTGCCAATTAACAATATTTTCGAAAAACATTTCCGGTCGCTATCCCCTGCGTTGTCGACAAGTCCGTGGTTGGAGGAATACATGGAATTGTATTACGACTGCTACTTTGAATGGAGCTTCAAAAAGGCCTCTAGAAGCCGACAATGCACGTGAGTCTTTCAACCTTTAAGCACTATGTACATACATTATACTAAAGGCTGCAAACAGTCTATATCCAGATGGTCCATACCTTAGCAAGCCGTGTTCTAAGGACAAGCACTGTTTGGGTATTTGTTTTTGCAAAATCTACCACTTATTATGAAGCAATCGACAATTATCATGCAACAGTCCATTCCAATCATTATTTACGTGGACTCTCGCTTGCGAAAATGGGCTCTACAATATTTATTTGCAAACAAAATATAATTCGATCTCTTTCATTTTCCCGAATACGTATTATGCGCAAACACATGCACATGTAGGACGACATGATAAAGTGATTGATGGTGAAATATAAAGAATAAATTAATAACGAATAACGTATTGGGCTGCCAGGGGCGGATCCAGCATTTGTGGAACGGGGCTGGGAATGTCCTATTTTTGGAGCGATTATGCTAGGGGGGTCCGGGGGCATGTCCCCCCGTAAAAAAATTGAAATCTAGATGTTGCAACCCCCACCCGGAACCCCCACCCTGACCCCCCCCCCCTTCCTGATACGCCCCTGGCTGCACAACAGCATGCCAATACATATAACCGTTCATGAACGTACCTTTATTCTAGACCGGCCACGACATTCGGTGATAGTAACTACAAAATCGAGACGTGGGTTCCGTTCGCCGCCACCGCCCTAAAGGCGCTGCTGAAAGGCGCCCGACTGACTCTCGACGACGTGTGTAACACGTCCACCAGTATCTGTCCGGAATACTACAGTCACCAACATACCCTGGTGGACAATATCCGGAAACAGAGAGTGGATTACTACCGCCTGTTCTCGCTCATGGATGTGTTTGACGACAATTCCGACGGCCTGATCCCGTATAACAAGTACCAAATCGTCATCAGGAATGGCATCGCTTCTTATCAAAAGGTAGAACATGTATGTGGCTGCGACTGGAGAAATGCGGCTTATGCATTTTGCGACCAGCGCAGAACCAGATCAGCCTGTGAATCCGCACAGTCTGATCAGGATCTGCACTGTTCGCCATTCCATCAATGAAACACCCGCCATGCTTCTAGCAAGCAACATAGACCGTTATCAGGCTACAAGAGTACTATTTGATCAGGAGTAAGTCTGGTCACGCAAACCATAAGCCCCATTTCTCCAGTCACAGCCACATATACGTTTACAAGTACATATAATGTAGTATAGAATATATGTTCGGCACAAATATCAGAGAGTACATCTACCTGTAATTGAGACCGTAATTAACCCGCCAGCATAGACAAACTGGCGCTGTTGCCCAATGTTGTTTTTAGCTCACCTGAGCGAAGCTCATGTGAGCTATTGTTACCGAAATGTGTCCGTCGTCCGTCGTCCGTCGTCCGTCGTCGTCGTCGTCCGTCGTCGTCCGTGAACATTTTCAAACGTCTTCTCCTCGGTAACCATTGGGCCTATAGTTGCCAAACTTCATGGTCATGGTCCTTAGGTAGGGGGATTACAAAATTGTTAAAATGACGTCATTACGTAATCCAAGATGGCCGCCGTCTAAAAATAGCACAAATTCTTCAAAAATCTTCTTCTCAAGAACCGCTAACCGGATTTCGACAAAACTTGGTAGGAATGATCAATGTACAATGCTCTTTCAAAGTTGTTAAAATGGTGACCCTGGGGTCAAAAATGGGCGTGTTCCGTGGGGTCAAATTAGGGTCAAATTTTATTTTTGACCGAATATGGCCATGTCATATATCAAATCGAAGGTATCAATGAGGCGATCACTCTGGTACATTTTTTGTCGTAATCGGATTGTTATGTCATCCAAGATGGCCGCCGAAATGTCAAAAGGTCGTTCTTTTATTAGAGATTTCAAAATTCTTCTTCACATGAACCGCTTGGCCCATGGTAGCCAAACTTAAAAGTTATGGTCCATGGGTGAAGCCTTTTCAGATTTGTTAAAATGGAGGTCATCGCTAATCCAAGATGGCCGCCGTCTAAAAATAGCATAAATTCTTAAAAAATCTTCTTCTCATGAACTGCTAGCGGGATTTCGATAAAACTTGGTAAGAATGATCGATGTACAATGCTCTTTCAAAGTTGTTAAAATGGTGACCCCGGGGTCAAAAATGGGCGTGGCCCGTGGGGTCAAATTGGGGTCAAATTTTATTTTTGACAGAATATGGTCATATTATATATCAAATCGAAGGTATCAAAGAGGCGATCACTCTGGTACATTTTTTGTCGAAATCGGATGGTTATGTCATCCAAGATGGCCGCCGAAATGTCATAACGTCGTTCTTTTATTAAATTCTTCTTCACATGAACCGTTTGGCCCATGGTAACCGAACTTAAAATTTATGGTCCATGTGAGAAACCTTTACAGATTTGTTAAAATGGAGGTCATCGCTAATCCAAGATGGCCGCCGTTTAGAAATCGCATAAATTCTTAAAAAAATCTTCTCATGAACCGCTAGCCGGATTTCGACGAAACTTGGTAGGAATGATCGATGTACAATGGTCTTTCAAAGTTGTTAAAATGGTGACCCCGGGGTCAAAAATGGGCGTGGCTCGTGGGGTCAAATTGGGGTCAAATTTTATTTTTGATCGAATATAGTCATGTTATATATCAAATCGAAGGTATCAATGAGGCGGTCATTTTTTTTTTTTTTTTTTTTGGGGGTTTTTTTGGGGGGGCGATATGTCAAAAGGTCTTTCTTTTATTAGAGATTTCAAAATTCTTCTTCACATGAACTGCTTGGCCCATGGTAGCCAAACTTAAAAGTTATGGTCCATGGGTGAAGCCTTTTCAGATTTGTTAAAATGGAGGTCATCGCTAATCCAAGGTGGCTGCCGTCTAAAAATAGCATAAATTCTTCTTCTCATGAACAGCTAGCCGGATTTCGACGAAACTTGGTAGGAATGATCGATGTACAATGGTCTTTCAAAGTTGTTAAAATGGTGACCCCGGGGTCAAAAATGGGCGTGGCTCGTGGGGTCAAATTGGGGTCAAATTTATGGTTAAATTTATCGCTAATCCAAGATGGCCGCCGTCTAAAAATAACACAAATTCTTAAAAAATCTTCTTCTCATGAACCGCTGGCCGGATTTCGACTAAACTTGGTAGAAATGATCGATTTACAATGCTCTTTCAAAGTTGTGAAAATGGTGACCCCGGGGTCAAAAATGGGCGTGGCCCGTAGGGTCAAATTTTATTTTTGTCGGAATCGGATGATTATAACATCCATGATGGCCGCCAAAAGGTCCACTTATTCGAGATTTTGGACGTCTTTTTCTCAGGAACCACATGGCCGATGCTGGCCAAACTTCATAGGAAGTTAAGATCCTTGGGTGAAGCATTTTCAGATTCGGTACAATGAGTCGTCGCTTAATCCAAGATGACCGCCATTTAAAAATAGCACAATCTTTTTTAGAACACATGAACTCAATGTCACATTCTCCTCTGGTGTTCATGGAGTCAGGTGAGCGAATTAGGGCCATCATGGCCCTCTTGTTTGATAAGCCACATGTAGAACACACAAACAGTCCGATATCATTACTATAGGCATTCCTAGCGTTGACTGAAGTTATATAGTTAGACATATACGGAGCACCGCCGGGGACATGGATTATTTTTTATTAATTCATTCCCACGAAATAAGAATTCGTTCCCTCAATTTCAACAATTCGTTCCCTCGAATTAACAATTCGTTCCCACGATATAACAATTCGTTCCCTCGAATTAACAATTCGTTCCCACGAAAAGACAATTCGTTTGCTCAATTTGACAATTCGCTCCCTCGAATTAACAATTCGTTCCCACGAAATAACAATTCGTTCCCACGAATTAACAATTCGTTCCCATGGGAACGAATTGTTATTTCGTGGGAACGAATTGTCAAATTAAGATAACGAATTGTTTTTTCGTGGGAACGAATTAATAATAAAAAAAGACTTCTACGTCCCCTGCGGGGCTCCGTAGTAATGCATTCCATTGCCGGTTTTAAAGTATAATCAGCATCACACACGCACAAAGAAGTCACCCTCCCCAATTGTTTTTATTTGATAAAATTCCATCAAATATTGGTTTATAGAGAAAGAAACGATTTTCCTATTGGAAATTAGCATGGGGGTTAAAAATGGAATTTTTTTAGATTTTTTGCATTTGTGGACTGATTTCAAAATCTAATTTTTGTTTTCGTTGTCACATCATTTCCAAACTATCTAACCAGGTTTCGGAGTAATTTTTTGGACTTCCCCAGGTCCTCCACCTCCTCTTCCCACATGTTAAATTCCCATAGGAAAATATTTTTTTTGCGATAAAATCAATATTTGATAGAATGTTATCAAATAATTTTGTTTGCAGAGTGTAACTTTTTTGTTGTTGATGAAACAGTACTTACATTCAAATATTTTCTAAATTGAATGTGTTTAATAGCCAAAAGTTCGTCGGCAGCAAAACGTGGAACAGACATAGTCTCTCAGTGTATACATATACAGTGGGGTCAGCATGTAAGTGCACACACGAACGAACGCAACAGGTTGGTTCCAACATGTCGTGTTCGTTCGTGTGTGCACTTACACGCTGACCCCACTGTATCGGTCTATCAGACTACTAAAAATGTTATGGCTATATAAACAATGCAATTAAATTCACTGAAAATTTAAGAATGAGCCTTCTTGTTATTTCGTGAAATTTGGTCCAATGTTGATTTTATTACGAAAATTAAATTTCCCCATGTTAAATCCCCATAGACATCTTCACTCTAGGGATTTAACATGGGGACATTTTTCTAATTTCAGAAATAGTGGACCGATTTTCAAAATTTAACTTTTGTTTTCTTAGTTAAATCATTTCCAAGCTATCTAGCCAAGTTTAAGAAGCAATTTCCAAAATGTGTCGTTTTTTTAATCCTCCCACAGCTCCTCTATCTCATTTACACCCATGTTAAATTCCCATATAAAATTTAATATTGTCGATATGGCCATACAATTTGGCCATCTTTCGTGAAACAGACAGTAATTTCCGTCACCTGTGGATTTACCCGTGTCGTCGTTACAGATGGAGTCGTCATGGCGCTGGCCGCACTCCGTGTACACGTGTATCGGCGGCAATAGCGACGTCTGCAATGACCTCTGCTCCCCGGCATCTACCGCGTGAGTAGAATACTGAAAACTATAATTGCCGTCTGCTGTTGTTTTAACTTTTACCTTCTTTCTTAACACTTACACTGCTGAATGAAATGTTGTCGTCTGCTGCTTATGTTTTATTTTCATTTTTTCTCATCAAAAACATGCTTTGACAGCATTTTAGAATCATTTCCAATGGAAATTATTCTAAAGTGCTGTCAAACCATGTTTTTATTGAGAAACAGGGCAAAATATAAAGCAACAGCAGACGACAGTTTTCGCGCTCAGCAGGGTAATGGTTAATATACAACATGGTTTGACAGCACTTGAAAAGCATTTACAATGGACATGATTCTAAACTGCTGTCAAACCATGTTTTCATGACCAAAATGGAAACTATATAAAATAAACAGCAGAGACAGAATTGAATTCAGCAGTGTGAGAGTTAACCTTTACAATACTGAAATGAAAATTGTTATCTTCTGTTGTTTTAAATGGTGCCTTCTTTCTCAATAAAAACACGGTTTGACATCACTTTAGAATCATTTTCATTCTGATTCTAATCAATGGTTCTGAACTGCTGTCAAACCATGTTTTTGATGACAACAATGGAAAATAAAAAATCAACGCAGACGATAAAATTAGGCAGTGCAAGGGTTAACCTTCACAATGCTGAATTAAAATGTGTCGCCTATTGTTTATTTTACATTTAACATTTTTTCTCATCAAATACATGGTTTGACACGCATGTAGTTCGGAGTACATATATTTAATTACATTACATTGCATTACATAAGCGCTATGACGGAGTAGTATTTCCAAATTTCCGTGTGAATAGTTATTTGCTTACTTGCTACTTCGTGGAGAGTGACGTAAAAATATTACTAATACACACATTATTAGGTGAGTTTATGAAAATATATTTGTCTCATATTGTATTGTTATTCTGCAAAGTTATACAATTGACTGTGATGTAGCGATATCATATAGAGCAACATATTGCCTATAAAGCGGAAAACGTGCAGCTAGGTCTGACATCAATTTAGAATCATTTTCGAAGGTTCTGCCAAATCATGTTTTTGCTGACCGAAGAGACAGCAGACAAAGTTAGATTCCCGCATATAACCCTTAGACTGCGGGAAACGTAAATTTTCGTCTACCTTTCTTTCATAGTATGTCTTTTTCCTGAATAAAACATTGGGAACGAATTAATAAAAAAAGAATTCTACGTTCCCTGCGGGGCTCAGTTGAATGGAGATGGCGAAGTTGAAATTGTATTCAGTAAATTCATAGTATAGATGGGTGGGAACAGGTGAACATTGTATTACATAAATCAATGTCACAGCTAGTGGGGACAGAGGATGTGGACGTTGTATTAAATACATCCAGATTACAGCTACAGTAGGTTGGGTCAGGGGAGGTGGACATTGTATTCAATAAGTCCATATTTCAGCTAGGTGGGGACCCAGGAAGTTGAAATTGTATTCAATAAATACATATAGTGGAACCTCTCTAAACCGGACACACTGGGAGGTCCCCAGGGTGACCTGTTTAGAGGGGTTCCACAGTAATTAAACACTCGATGGCCAATTTCTGTCATTTTCAGTCATGAACAGACAGGGAAATTAAATAAAGTACATTGAAACCCATCTAAATTAAGCACAATGGGGACCCCATGGGTTCCATTGTATTACACATAGATGGGGAACAACGTAGGTTACAGGTACATCTCACTCAGTAGGCGCAAAATGTTTATATCAGACATCATCTGAGACATTTTCTGGCAAAATAAACCTTCATTCACCATTTCCCGACGTATTGATTTGCAGTATTATACATTTTATATCGGACGTAAAATTCCACACTGATATCAGGGGCAATAACCGTGTTTCCTTAAAATGTTAACGGACATCACTATTTATTCTCCGTGTATTTATATTTTGATGTGCAATGATCATACTTTACACTCTGTCGAAAATATTATTTGTTCAAGTGACGCATTTAATTTGTATAAATGATTAAAAAATAGCATGCTTCATTTGCATATGAAAATAGCCTGATACCACCACGCGTCACTAACAGTAAACTAAATATTACGAAATGAGTATATCTGCATAGCGGGCACTCGTAATTTTTAGAACTGGTGGAATAGTGACACAACTATCCACTTATTTAATAACGATAAAGAACAGTTTGTGCCTACTAAGTGGGCATGTACCTTTAACATTATATTCAATGCGTCCATATTACAGCCGGTTGGAGACTGCACAAGAGGACCACCAGCTGGGCCTGAAGGTGTCCCTAGCTGTGTTTGTGGTACTCACCGTGGGTCTGATTGCCGGTATCATACTCACCGTGTGGGCATACAGGCGCAACAGATGGTGCTTCAAATGTAAGTAAAACATAGGTTATTTGATGTGTATTTATAAGTTAGTTCATGTGTATGTATAGGTTATTTGAGTTGTATGTGGATATATGCACGATAATGCGCGACTTTAGGAGCGCGACGGAACGAGTGGCATATAAATCAAATAACACGGCTTTTTATTATATACGTACATCATTCGCAATTTATATGCGCTTCGAAAAATGAACAAAATATAAATAAAATAAACAAATTAGTGGTGATTTAGAAGGAACTATTTTACGTTGCGAAGTGTAGTTCTGAAGCGCACTGACCAATATGTCAATGGGGAAAAATGTTGACGTCTTGCGTTGCATTGTGTTTCAATTGGAAACGAAATAACGTACGTAATACGTGAACATATGAACGAGTTCCGCAGCGATATTTCGCGACGTTAGGAGCGCAATATCGTTGCGCGGTGAAACGAGTGGCAAAATGATATCCACATACAAATCAAATAAACTTTTTATTATATAGTACGCACATCATTCGCGTAAAAACAATAAAACATCCACGGTGGCAATCAACACCCAGATTTTGCAGATACCAATTACCATGTGTTAATAAATGACAGAACTATATAACTATATACAGTCTACACTCGTTACCCCAGACTCCTTAAAATCAAACTACTGATAACTGAAAGTCCAATTTATGGTTCCAAGTGGCAAGTACATCTTTTCCTATATAATAACTCGTTAACTCAAATTTTCAAAGTCAAATTGTTTCCTCAGTCAACTGGACTGTGAAATCGTGAATAAATAGTGTGTGTGATATAGCTGATATTCCATCGTACATTTTTAATAGCGGGAAGTAATACACGAGTGTGCGTCGGCTTCCGCGTAATCAACGAGTGAGCGTAGCGAACGAGTTGCTTGCACGGACGCAGACGTACACGAGTGTATTATTACCCGCTATTCAAATGTACGATGGAATATCACATTTATTACACTTCCACGGCGGATATATATGCTATTTTGGAGATTATAGTCAATGAATTGTGCTGTGTGCATGCATAATTACAAAATGACGTGTGTCCCGCTTTTTGACGTCACGTTGTGTGTGACGTCAAACGTGGCCTAATGTAAACTTTTGAAATCCAAATTACCCAGCTGTTTCTATGACTTAGATATAATTGAGTGCATGTTTGGAATATGTTCAATCACATTACATTGTCGATTAGGCGAGATCCTCTTCAAGATTTCTAATACATTTGTACTATATTTTTACTAATAAACATTAACATTTTGCATGGTAGTGCGTGGTCTCCAAGACAACACGTGCGCCATTGCGGGTGTTCTCTTCACGGTGTATTATATGTAAGGAGTTGATTACGGGTTTTCTCTCACAGCGAAACCCGTGCAAATAATTCGCAAGAGTGTAATAAATTACAATATTTCGTTTTATGCTCCCCACACAAATTGAACATTCAATGCCACATGGAGCCGGTTGTGCGACCTATTTTCAGATGTAGAGCGAGGTAGCGTTTACCTGACGCCGTCCGCTGACAAGGATCAAGGTTACCAGGGGTCTGACGGACTGGATTGCCCCATCCCACCCCCGGCTCACAATAACTAACAGTGTTGCCCACATAGCTGGCATTGACTCTCTGACATCACTGGCATTACACCATATTCATTATCACACTAATAAATTAATCCTGTCGTTAGTAACTGAAATGGACCTGTCCATGTCAGATTATTACATTAATCATAAGAAGGCAGGGGCGGATCTGGAGGAGGGGGGTGGGGGGGTGGTTCAGCCACGGAGTTTACATATATCACAGATCACAGTTTACCACCAGTTGGAGTCTGAATTTAAATGCCGTAATACACAGGAAAGTGCATTTCGATGAGCTCGAAAATAAGACAACACCATAGTTCGAACGGTAACTCTTGCATTTACTCCCGTACCGTCCGTAGCTACTGTAGGACGGTACGGGAGTAGATTGCGCGAGTTACCTTCATAACTAGACACCGCCCCCCCCCCAAAAAAAAAAAAAAATTGCTGGATCCGCCACTGGAAGGCGAGAGTGAGTCGAAATGTAAAAAGAGGAAAACAATTATCGCAGATCCTGATGATATGCGGTTACATGGCCATATTAGGAATGAGGGCTCTATTTACGGACCTGAGGAAAGTCATATTAACCCAGGCTGAAGGCCGTGGTGAATATAGAGAATAGTAGGTTAGTGCCGTGAATGGGAAACAATATCTGGCAAGGCTTAGGAAACGGGATGGGCGAGGCTCTGCCGAGTCCATCCCGTTTCCGTGCCGCGCCAGATATGTTTTCCCATTCACGGCACTAACCTACTATTCTATTTATCCCGCCAACACCTACAAATAGCTTGAAAGTGCAAAACAACAACCCCAGTCGCATCCTCAAAATCGGAGAATCGACTAGCACATAATTCATACACAGTGATTAGGCCATATTACAGAACGTATATGTTACAATAACGCACTATATGTCTCCTGCTTTGGTTGCGTGATCAGTGACACGCGCATGCTGCTATACCTGAATATCAGTCTCGGACTCGTCTCGTTGCGCGAGAAGAGTCCGAGAGAGTTATTCGAAATGTGCTATTCACCTCCGGGTGAATATCACATTTCGAATATCATTCTCTGACTCGTCTAGCGCAACGAGACTGGTCCGAGACCGATATTCAGGTGAATATCATATATGTCCACAATCATGTGACCCGACATTGGACAATCTCATTGGTTGAAATGGTCAGTCATATAATAATAACTGTTTACATTATGTTAATAAGTGCTTGATAAGTACACACTCGCGCAGCCTAAGCCAGACTGTATGCATGTGCATATATCCAGTTGGACGTCTCGCTGGTTATAGCACTATATAAAACTGTGAAGAATACATAGGCTAATTTGTTCACAACATTAATCATTATGTTGGCAATGCAAGTGACAAACGTAATTGCACAATACGGTATGATGTTAACATTAAACATCGAATGCATGCACATGAATCACAATTGTAACCATCCGAAATATAGTCACAACGTGTATTCAAATATATCCAGTGTATGTACATATACATAATGAAGCGTGAAGTGTTGGTTGGTCCAGACTAGTATGTGATGGATATGTGGTGCCATGTAGACAATACTCATAGTATATAAATCAAATGTATCACTGTGTAAAATGTTATATGACGATATTATATTTTGAGTAAATATACATGTACATTCATGTACAGATTGTATTTCGCGTGTGGGGAATTAGTGTAGGTGTAATATACATGAGTAGACTTACATGTCAAGTGTATTCATAAAACAATATAGGAATTAATGGCCTTTTTGTGGAATTTATCGGTGTATAAACTTGGAAAAGTCGCGGGAATACTGGACGAAGGCCGGAATTTAAGGCCTCGTCCAGTATTCCCGCGACTTTTCCAAGTTTATATCCCCGATAAATTCCACAAAAAGGCCATTCATTCCTTATAATTCCAGCATTTGAAATAAATTCATCAAGAAAATGTGTTTATTTTCCGTTTTCTTAAGAATTATTTTAACTTGCTACGGGCCAATCAAATGTTAGGGAATTGTGTAAATATTTTTGTGCTGGAATTATGACTCAATAAGCGTAAACTGATTTCAATTAACGTATTTGTATGCATACACATATGAGACACGCCATGCTGTTTTGTACCTTCGGACATCTGCGTAATTTCATTAAATACGTTTACAAAATTTACAATATTTTTTATAAATAAAGTCGAAAGTTGACACAATTTTCACTGTACATGCGGAATATAATTCCGCATGTACTGGGAAAATATTGTAAATTTTGTAATTGTATTTCATGAAATTACGTAGATGTCCGAAGGTTCAAAATCGCATGGCGTGTCTCATATATAAGTCCCCGATGCCGTCAACGTTTGGTTTGTCAATATTATTTCATTGCACACACAATATTTTCATAATAAACACGATAAATGCAAATAAACATGAAACCTCTGTAAATCGGACACCCTGTGGGATTCCCAGGATGTCCGGTTTAGAGAAGTTTCACAGTAAATCAGGCATTTGATCATTATGAGCCATAGTTGTGTGCTATGCGATCATGAAACGACAATATCACCTGGAATAAATGACCAAGAAACTCATCAAAAATAATCACAGATGTTTTCTTGGTGTCTGGTTGGGAGACATTTCATTGTAGTATTTCTTTAGGTTGTCACATGACATGTTTATGCTGACATGGGGTTTACCAAGGTGTATAATCACGTGGTTACAACAACAACAACACGTACTTAAACTTGCAGAAGCCCTCCGATTCAAAGTATGTATTATTTTATTGTTTACTTATTATGTAACAGATGAAATATTGTGCATCAAACGCTCCATTTGCTGGTCTCTGTACTTTGGCCCAAACTTATGTCGTGTTTGCGAAGAATCGATGTCAGTGTCTACTGACACGGAAATCGATTCTTCGCAATAACGACACAAGTCTGTGCCGAACTCACGCGACCACCAAATGCAGCTTATGAATATTTCATTAAAATCAGTTGCATATTAAGGAAAATATCAAATAATACTTACTTTGGAGTGGGCGAGCTCTCAACACTTTCAGCCAGTGTTGTTGTTGTTCTAACCACGTGATCATGCACCTTGTTTACGTATAAGTTATTATTTACACACAGAAGGAAGATTGGCGACCGCATAATGGAGTTTCTTATACAGTTGAGATGTGAACATAGAGAATACCAGGCTAGTGTCTTTTGATATCAAGTTTATCAGGCAAGGCTAGCCGAGCCTGATAAACTTGATATCAGAAGACAGTAGCCTGGTATTATATTTATCAGGTAACGTTTTATGCTCGAAAATGACCACAGATGACGTCATTATATATGGACAGAACGCGGACTTGTTTACGTTGTGTCATTACAATTACACTGACGTCATTCTGTAACGTCACGTGACGTCATCCAACCAATGAAACGTCAGTTTTATCTTTGTTGTAACCCGGATGTTTGTATCAGGTCAATGCCTGATACAACAATATGTTATCAGTCAGTACGTATTCGGTCAATACAGGGCAGGTTACCTGATACACTACATATGTGTGGCTGTGACTGGAGATATGGGGCTTATATGATGTTTAAACGTCTGGGGACCGTTTCACTAAACTTCGTGCGACCAAAATGTTCGTAACTGCAAAATTATTAAAGTCAGTAAATTTCACATTAACAATGTGTTATTGTAAACAATTGTTTGATTTTCATTTATTGAGCATAGGCTGCATATGCAGCCTATGTTCAATAAATGTAAATCCATCAATTGAAATTTCCAGACGATCCTAAATTTGCACGCACTCCTGGAACATGTCAAGGATAAAACATGATAAAGTGTTTCATTGACTGAATAATGAATGGTGCAGGTCCACATCAGACTGTGTGGATGCGCAGGTTGATCTGGTGCCACACTGGTCGCATAAAACATAAGCCCAATACAATATATCCAGTCATAGCTAATTTATAGTTAGCCAAAATGTCCTGTACATTTGGAATCACTATTGTGTAGCTGGATATTGAATTTTACACCCGGTCGCGCAATTTGATTAAATGTTATATTGCGAAAGTCGAGTGTAATACAGTAGAGTGTATCGAGATTCTATTACTGGCCAGTGATTGGCTCAAAATGTGGAGCAAAATATAATAAATGTGACAGTAACCTAGATTTGGGTTTTATCAGGTAACGAGCTTTGCATTGGCCTGCTGGAATAGGAACAAACTGATCAGTAGCAAACTTGCAAAGTATACGTATCTAGCAAAGTATACTTTCAGGGAGTAATCATTTATTTTTCCCGAAATGCATTATTTCATATAGAACTAACGACTGCATATAGTTGATGATTAAAAGTATGCAGAATTATGATACTGAATTTATTACATTATCACAACCAAAATGGCTGTGATAATGTAATTCAGTATAATAAAAATTAATAAAATGTATCCTTAAATTGAAAATGTCTTGATAAGTAGACTTTGCAATGTTGGTGAATAGGCTACTGGTACCAGGTCCTCACCACACCAGGAGGCCGTTTCACTAAACTTCCTATGACGACAATGTTCGTATGTGCAAATTTAGGATCGTCTGGAAAGTTCAATTGAATGATTTACATTTATTGAATATAATCAAATGCCGGTAAATCCAATAATTGTTTATTAGAAAAAAAAGAGTGAAATTTACAGACTATCATGAATTTGCACTTACGAACATTTTAGTCGCTGTGTATAATAGGATTGAACTATCGCACGTAAGAAAGCAAAAAACGTACGTGAGTGCCAAATCATGTAGATCGGGATTCCATTAAGGATGAACGCCATCGTTAAATGGGGCTGTGACTGGAGAAATGGGGAATATGGGATGTGTGACCAGTGTAGCTCCTGATCAATAACACAATCAAGAAGCCTGACAAGGATGCATATTACGTGCATGACGGACGTTTCATTTTTCCACCCCTAACCCTAACCCTAACCCTAACCCTAACCCTAACCCTGGATCTGCACTGTTTGCATAAACTGATATAGCGGGCTTTCGGGTTCAAAGGGTTAACCCTTGCACCGCTATGTTAATTTGTTGTCGTCTGCTGTTTATTTTCTAGTTTCCATTTTTATCATCAAAACCATGCTTTGGCAGCACTTTAAAATCATTTACAACATGCTTTGACAGCGCTTCAGAATCATTTCCATTGGAAATATAAAAGCAACAGCAGACGACAATTGTTGTGTGTAGTAGTACTATACTGTGCCGAGAAATGGGTTTTAATGTTAGCAATGCGACAAGCAGACAGACCCTTTCAACAATACATTCCTCTTTAACGGTGTTTGCAAACGTCTCGTGAGGATTTGCACATTTGCAAATCATTTTTCATATTTCGAGAGAAAAAAAAGCACCTCCTTCTTATAAATGGACTCGTCTGAAAATTATTTTGTGAAAATTGGATTGGTCCTTA
Source organism: Conchocele bisecta (assembly GCA_029237695.1). Classification (NCBI taxonomy): domain Eukaryota; kingdom Metazoa; phylum Mollusca; class Bivalvia; order Lucinida; family Thyasiridae; genus Conchocele; species Conchocele bisecta. The sequence continues at coordinate 98,501,527 of CM055273.1, read as the reverse complement.
AATTAAAATATTACAGTTCATTCCATTTATTTAGGGTTGAAAGGGTTAAACTACTATGTGTAGTTACCTCGGATCTAAATTGTATGATTGTACCCCTACTCCCTTTAACGTTAGTAATGTTAAATAACTGGAACGACTGGGACAAGATCATTTTCTAACCAATTTTACAGTTGTGACAAAATGATTTTCAGACTCATCCATTTATGAAAGGGGTGGTTTTCGTTCTAAAAATATGAAAATTAAATTCAAAAAGTGAATTCATTGATTGATGTCTTGGCGTTTAAAGGCCTATCAACATATATGGTCATTTAATACCGGGCCAACGGGTTCGACCCCGTATGTAACCTGTTGCATTTGGGGGGAGGGGGGTGAAATTCCAAAATCAGAACGGAATATTTACATGAAAAATAGAATAAAATCAGCACTGAAATTAGAATAGCCTGACCTGGTACCAGGGGCCCGTTTCACTAAACTGCGTAAGACTAAAATGTTCGTAAGTGCAAATTTAAGATCGTCTGGCAAGTTCAATTGATTGATTTACATTTATTGAGCATAGGATGCATATGCAACCTATGCTCAATAAATGTAAATTCAATAATTGTTTACAAGAAAACATTGTTAATGTGAAATTTACAGACTATCATAATTTGTCACTTACGAACATTTTATTCGTATGAAGTTTAGTGAAACGGCCCCAGATCCATAGCAAGTCACTCGGCCCTTTCCCCAAAAATTAATACCGGTAGGATTACAATTGTAAGGTGTATAGCCAGATTCAACTCCCTCATACTAGAAAAACAAAAAGACGTACCTGACAATCAAAGCAGAAGCCTATTTCACGAACCTCCGTTAGTCCACTAAACTTTTAGCAGACTAAACTAAGTTTAGTCGACTAACCATAGTCTGCTAAACTTTTTGACATGTTTGCATTTCACGAACGATTTTGTTAGCAGACTATGTACGGGACGCCATGCAGGACAGGTTAATTATGTGTACAAAATTGAGTTTTGTAACACTAAAAATCACAAAATTCAATTCTGTGTCACAAAATTCAATTCTGTGTCACAAAATTCAATTCTGTCAATTCTGTGTCACAAAATTCAATTCTGCATACGTTTCGTATACAAAATTAATTTTTGTTATAAAGGATTCAATTTTGTAAGACAGAATTGAGTTTTGTGAAGAAAATTCAGTTTTGTGGGACAGAATTCATTTTTGTCCACAAAAATTAGTTTGCGTAGGATAGTCTATGTCATCTCTACGTTGATTGGTTGAGATCGGTCTTAGTCCATTTTACTAGATGGTGGAATACACTTGCAGGTTTAAATATTTCAATGCGAAAATATAACCCAATATATCAATATTATACTTCTTTATGGACAGTTATTTTGGTTATATTATGATTACAAATGAGTGGTCACACCATATAAGCATATATACTTTGAAGGAGAAATAAGAAAAATATTCAGAATTTTCCCTCAGTTATGTAAACAGGGTCAAACATAAAGTAGCCGGGACATAGCTAGACCTGAGAGCATGCCCATATATAGAGAATACCAGGCTAGTGTATTTTGATATCAAGTTTATCAGGCAAGGCTAGGAAACGCGTAGGAATTCCGAGGCTTGCCGAGGAATTCCTACCGTTTCCGAGCCGAGCCTGATAAACTTGATATTAAAATACACTAGCCTGGTATTCTATTTATCAGGTAACGTTTTATGCTCGAAAATGACATTAGATGACGTCGTATTCTAACAGTAGATATAACCTTGTGAAACAAATGGTATTGGATCTGTGTCTACTAGTTGTGAAGTTACGTGTTTGCAACTATGTGTCTACATGCATTATTTACAGTATACACCATCTTAGTATCCATGGTATCTACACAAATACTACAAATGGTTTCCTCAAATGGCCCAATACACATATTCTGTTTATAAACACAGACAGCAGTCAGAACACAGGTCACATTAAATGTACATGCCCACTCAGTAGGCACAATATGTTCTTTATATCAGAGACATCATCTGAGACATTTCCTGGCAAAATAAACATTCATCACCATTACCCCACGTATTGATTGTCATTATTATACATTTTATATCAGACTCAAATTTCCACACTGATACCAGGTTTCCTTAAAATGTTAACGGACATTACTATTTATTCTCTGTATTTATTTTGTGATATGCAATTATTATACTTTATAATCTGACGCATTTAATTAGTATAAATAAGTAAAAAATATCATGCCTCATTTACATATGAACATAGCCTGATACCACCGAGCATCACTAACAATAAAATAAATATTACTAAATGATTAAATCTATGTAGCGGGCACTCGTAATTTTTACAACTGGTGGAATAGTGACACAATTATACACTTTATTTAATTTCTATAAAGAACATTGTGTGCCCACTGAGTGGGCATGTACTTTTCCTGTAAACAATTATTGGATTTACATTTATTGAGCATAAGCTGCATACGCAGCCTATGCTCAATGAATGTAAATCCATCAATTGAAATATACAGACTATTCTAAATCTGCACTTACGAACATTTTAGTCGTACGAATAGTTACGAATAATAATAAATACTTACATTTTCCACTAGTCCAGTTTGGATTTCTACGGAGCCCCGCAGGGGACATGGATTTTTCTTTATTAATTCGTTCCCACGAAATAACAATTAGTTCCCTCTATTTAACAATTCGTTCCCTAGAATTAACAATTCGTTCCCTCGATATAAACAATTCTTTCCCTCAAATTAACAATTCGTTCCCACAAAATGATAATTCGTTCCCTTGTTAAATTGATGGAATGAATTGTTAATTCGTGGGAACGAATTGTTAAATTGAGGGAACGAATTATTTCGTGGGAACGAATTAATAAAAGAAATCCATATCGCTCAGTAGAATTCAACACCTGCATTCCTACATGTTTTAATTTCTATGCCGCACTTAGTTGCGGGAAGTAACTCTGCAGAATACTCCCGTATCGTCCGTAAGGACGATACGGGAGTAATCTGCAGAGTTACTTCCCGCAACTGTCTCTTCGAAATTTCACTTGCCAAATACCAGCGGCCGAGTGGAGTTGTTCAGGCCTGCAGACGAAACTATTCATTTCCCGCCGTTTTTAATGTACAACTTCAGATGTAGAGCATGGAAGCCGATACCTCACAACATACCACGATACTGACCAGGGATACGGATCTGACGGGAGGAATGGACCTGCTGCGCCACCTAACATCTACGTACCACCTGCAGACGGCAATGATCCTCCTATACCACACGAAGTTGAAGATAACGTATAACAAGCGTGGACCATATGAGACTCGCCATGTGATTTTGTACCTTCGGACATCTGCGTAATTTCATTAAATACGTTTACAAACTTTACAGTATTTTTCATAAACAAAGTCAAAAGTTGACAACATTGTTGACGCCATTTTAAAACTGAAAATTTTGTAAAGTTTGTAAACATATTTCATGAAATTACGCGGATGTCCGAAGGTACAAAATCACATGTCGTGTCTCAAATAACGTGTGTGGACCGTTATAATGGGCCTGGTCACTGGTCAAGATAAGTGATATAAATATAGCTGGTCTATTCTACTACAGTTTATTTATAGTGTCCACCAGTCCGAAGACTGTATGGGCCACTTTGCTGGTTCATGTCACTTCTGTTTAATTTCATTTTCTGCAGAGTGGATTGAATTGTCCGACGGGTTGGTCAAAATTAATGATGCATGTATACTTGCAGTTGAACCTTTCTAAACCAGACACCCTGGGATCTGTAGCCGATTTCATCAACATTGCAAAGTATACTTTTCTAGCAAAGTATACTTTGAGGGAGAAATCATTTATTTTTCCTGAAATGCATTATTTCATATAGAACTAACGACTGCATATATTTGAGGATTAAAAGGATGCAGAATTATTATACTGAATTTATTACATTATCACAGCCAAAATGGCTGTGATAATGTAATAAATTCAGTATAATAAAAAATAATAAATTTATCCTAAAATTGAAAATTTCTCCCTCAAAGTATACTTTGCTAGATAAGCATACTTTGCAAGTTTGATGAAATCGGCTACTGGTTTAGAGAGATTGGACTGCAATTTTAGGTGTATGAGCACTACTGTCTGTTTCACGAAAGCTGCCCAAATTTTACGGCCATATGAGTGAGTGAGTGAGTGAATAGGGTTTAACGTCCGCTTTTCTGACATAGAGGTACAAGCCTCAGGGAGTCTACACGCAGACGGGTCAACGGGGGCGGCCATATGAACAATTCAAAAACAATGTTTTTTTCGATAATATTAAATTAAAGGAAAATTTAAGAATGAGCCTTCTTTTTGTTTCGTGAAATTTGGTCAAATATTGGTTTTACTACGAAAAATTGATTTCTCTATGGGAATTTAACATGGGTGAAAAGAGGTAGAGGAGTTGTGGGAGGAGTCAAACAACGAAAACATTTGGAAATTGACTCCGAAACCTAGCTAGATAGCCTGGAAATGATCGAACTAAGAAAACAAAAGTTAAATTTTAAAAATCAGTCCAGTATTTCTGAAATTCTAAAATAATTTCCCCATGTTAAATCCCCAGACATCTTCACTCACTCTGTGAAGATGTCTACAGGGGTCCTACCAATTATCCGGACAATCAATTTATCGGACAAATCAAAATAGCTGTTAAGTAAACGCATTCATTTGATCCGATTTTGCAACGGACACATCTAAGTCACTCAGGTGCTTGCTGTTTCCATGCCAGTGTGAATAATATATCGCCAAGGTAAACATTTTAGTAAAATTTGCCGAAAACATTCCCCCACTATGTCCACAAGTTGTTTACAACGTCAAACGTCGCGCGGGGGCTTGTATCTGTCACTGCGCATGCGCATAATTTGAGGCCCCCTATAGAGTGTTTCAATACTCTGTTGTGTGAAGTATGCAGATGATACGATGCATTCCTCCAATATCATTTTCAGACTGTTTAATACACAATGTACAATACAGAGCAGATAGGAAGGAATGCGAAAATGTATCATGATAGAAAAAGAACGAAGAGCTACTTATTCAAAAACAAATAATAATTGTTTCAAGGCCAAATCGCCCCAAGCCATTTCGGACCCAAGCCATTACACACCATTTCACACCCATATTCATTCGTGGATAAAATCGACAGGTGCGAAAACACCAGTGTACGAAACGATCATTACCGCGGAATTTCCACCAAATTATGAAGAGCTCAATCGAGTGCGCCCATTACGTCATTGCAGAGTTGTTCTATAAATACAATACATTCTATAAATACGATGTTTTCCAAGAAGCGAATGGTGATTGTGTTTTCTGCAAAACAACACAATGCTGTTTATACTGGTTTTCAGGCGATAAAATTATGATTTTAAGGTGAGAATACAAGTTATAAGACGGTTATACATTTGTCCGGATAATTGATTGTCGATGTTAATTTTGGGGCAATGTTACGACTGATGATCTGACCCAATTTTAAGTGAGAAAGATGGCACAGTTTGCTAAATAGTTTCCATGCGTTGAGAAAGCAAGAACCGACGATTGTTCTGTGGAAATTTTATGCCCGTAGCTGCTATTTTAAGAAAAATATCGTAACAAAACAGCCATTTTTGTCCGATAATCTGGAGGATCCCTGTATGGGGATTTAACATGGGGAAATTGTTTTTTTGCAATAAAATCAATATTTGACCAAATTTCACGAAATAAAAAGCAGGCTCATTCTTAAATTTTCCTTTAATTTAAAATTATCGAACAAAATATTGTTTTTGAATTGTTTATATGGCTGCAAAATTTGGGCAGCTTTCGCGATGAAATATGGCTCATCAAACGCGTTTTGTTAAGCTGCATTTTGGTGGTCTCGGTACTTTGGCCCAAACTTTTGTCGTTTTTGCGAAGAATGTGTTTACTGTAATACTGACACGGAAATCGATTCTTCGCAAAAACGACATATGTATGTCCCGAAGTCCCGATACCACCAAATGCAGCTCTCAACTCAACTCAAATACTCTTTATTACATCCCATTACAGTATATCAACATGGGGAAATCAAAATCCGTTGCATATTGAAACTATCATATAATACTTACATTGGATTGCGCGCTTTCAACACATTCAGCCATTGTTGTTGTTGTTGTAACCACGTGATCATGCACCTTGACCATGAGTAGTAGAGATAAATATAACTTAAATACATAAAATTAATAAACTGCCGTTTTGTAGGTGACTTTTAAAATGTTCTACTGTACATTAACACATGCAATAATCAAATGTGTGGCCCGTTTCACAAAACATAATACGACTAAAATGTTCGTAAGTGCATAATTATGATAGTCTGTAAATTTCACATTAGCAATGTTTTCTTGTAAACAATTATTGGATTTACATTTAATGAGCATAGGCTGAATACATGTAAATCCATCAATTGAAATTTCCAGACGATCCTAAATGTGCACTTACGAACATTTTAGTCGTACAAGTTAAGTGAAACGGTCCCTGCAGAATAGCCATTACGATATCACCTGCCAAGAATAAGGACGTATCAATAATTGTAATGTAAATAAGACGAATGAACAAAGCAATCAGAATCACTTGCCCCCTCCCAAAAGCAGTAGGATCAGTAATAATCTTACTACTTTTATAATGGGCAATAACCCAATTCAACTCCCAGGTAACTAAAGAGCCAAAGATAACAAGAGCTGTAGGAGAACAGCATAGCTTGACTACGAGGGTTGTCGATGTACACATGGCTTGACAAACAAGGTGGCCTGCATAAAAACCTTAACCAAGGTTGACTAAAAAACTTAACCAAGGGAAAATAAGTAAGTAATTCAAGGTTAAATGTAGGTCAATGACAGATATAGGTGAGGGGTTATTGATGTACATCACTAGGAGATGAAGTTTTCCAAGTATGGTTGCTGTAGGCCCAGGAGTATTCCATATACAAGCTTGACTACAAACCTTAACCAAGGGGAAATAACTAAGTAATCCAAGGATAAAAGTAGGTCAAGGTCAAATATAGGTCAGGGATTATTGATGTACATCACTAGGAGATGAAGTTGTCCAAGTATGGTTGATGTAGGCCCAGGAGTATTCCATATACAAGCTTGACTATAAACATTAACCAAGTAATTCAAGGTTAAGTGTAGGTGAAGGTAAAATATAGGTCAGGGGTTATTGATGTACATCCCTATGAGAAAAAGTTATCCAAGTATGGTGTCTGTATGCACACTAGTATTCCATATACAAGCTTGACTAAAAACCTTAACCAAGGTTGACTAAAAACCTTAACCAAGGGGGATAAACTAATGAATTCAAGGTTAAATGTAGGTCAATGTGAAATATAGGTCAGGGGTTGTTGATGTACATCACTAGGAGATGAAGTTGTCCAAGTATGGTTGTGTAGGGCCAGGAGTATTCCATCTACAAGGTTGACTAAAAACCTTAACCAAAGGCAATTAAGTAAGTAATTCAAGGTTAAATGTAGGTGAAGGTCAAATATAGATCAGGGGTTATTGATGTACATCCCTATGAGAAAAGGTTGTCCAAGTATGGTGTCTGTATGCACAATAGTATTCCATGTACAAGCTTGAGTAAAAACCTTAACCATGGTTGACTAAAAACCTTAACCAAGGTGACTTAAGTAAGTAATTGAAGAGGAAATATAGGTCAAGGTGAAATATATATCAGGGGTTGTTGATGTACATCACTAGGAGATGAAGTTGTCCAAGTATGGTGGGTGTAGGGCCAGTAGTATTCCATATACAAGCTTGACTAAAAACCTTAACCAAGGGGAATTAACTAAGTAATTCAAGAGGAAATGTAGGTCAAGGTCAAATATAGATCAGGGTTATTGATGTACATCGCTATGAGAAAAGGTTGTCCAAGTATGGTGTCTGTATGCACAATAGTATTCCATGTAGAAAGCTTGACTAAAAACCTTAACCAAGGTTGACTAAAAACCTTAACCAAGGGGAATTAACTAAGTAATTCAAGGTTAAATGTAGGTCAAAGTCAAATATAGGTCAGGGGTTGTTGATGTACATCACTAGGAGATAAAGTTCTCCAAGTATGGTTGGTGTAGGGCCAGGAGTATTGCATCTACAAGCTTGAATACAAACTTTAACCAAAGAGAATTAACTAAGTAATTCAAGAGAAAATGTAGGTCAAGGTCAAATGTAGGTCAAGGTCAAATATAGATCAAGGGTTATTGATGTACATCCCTAGGAGATGAAGTTGTCCAAGTATGGTGGGTGTAGGGCCAGGAGTATTCCATATACAAGCTTGACTAAAAACCTTAACCAAGGAGAATTAACTAAGTAATTCAAGAGGAAATGTATGTCAAGGTGACATATAGATCAGGGGTTATTGATGTACATCTCTATGAGAAAAGGTTGTCCAAGTATGGTGTCTGTATGCACAATAGTATTCCATGTACAAGCTTGACTAAAAACCTTAACCAAGGTTGACTAAAAACCTTAACCAAGGGGAATTAACTAGGTAATTCAAGGTTAAATGTAGGTCAAGGTGAAATATAGGTCAGGGGTTGTTGATGTACATCACTAGGAGATAAAGTTGTCCAAGTATGGTTGGTGTAGGGCCAGGAGTATTCCATTGAAAGGTTGACTAAAAACCTTAACCAAAGATAACTAAGTAATTCAAGAGGAAATGTAGGTCAAGGTCAAATATAGATCAGGGGTTATTGATGTACATCCCTAGGAGATGAAGTTGTCCAAGTATGGTGGGTGTAGGGCCAGGAGTATTGCATATACAAGCTTGACTAAAAACCTTAACCAAGGGGAATTAAGTAAGTAATTGAAGAGGAAATGTAGGTCAAGGTCAAATATAGACCAGGGGTTATTGATGTACATCCCTATGAGAAAAGGTTGTCCAAGTATGGTGTCTGTATGCACAATAGTATTACATTCCATGTGCAAGCTTGACTAAAAACCTTAACCAAGGTTGACTAAAAATTTAACCAAGGGGAATTAACTAAGTAATTCAAGAGGAAATGTAGGTCAAGGTCAAATATAGATCAGGGATTATTGATGTACATCACTAGGAGATGAAGTTGTCCAAGTATGGTGGGTGTAGGGCCAGTAGTATTCCATATACAAGGTTGACTAAAAACCTTAACCAAAGAGAATTAACTAAGTAATTCAAGAGGAAATGTAGGTGAAGGTCAAATATAGATCAGGGGTTATTGATGTACATCCCTAGGAAATGAAGTTGTCCAAGTATGGTGGGTGTAGGGTCAGGAGTATTCCATATACAAGCTTGACTAAAAATCTTAACCAAGGCGAATTAACTAAGTAATTGAAGAAGAAATGTAGGTCAAGGTCAAATATAGACCAGGGGTTATTGATGTACATCCCTATGAGAAAAGGTTGTCCAAGTATGGTGTCTGTATGCACAATAGTATTCCATGTACAAGCTTCACTAAAAACCTTAACCAAGTTTGACTAAAAACCTTAACCGAGGGGAATTAACCAAGTAATTCAAGAGGAAATGTAGGTCAAGGTCAAATATAGATCAGGGATTATTGATGTACATCACTAGGAGAGGAAGTTGTCCAAGTATGGTGGGTGTAGGGCCAGTAGTATTCCATATACAAGGTTGACTAAAACTTTAACCAAGGCGTGACGGTGACGCCGACGCCGGGGTGACAACATAAGCTCTACTTATTCTTCGAATAGTCAGCTAAAAACGTACTTGAGGGCCAAACCAGGTAAATCGTGATTCCTATAAGGAGGAACCCATACCGTTAATTTACGCCGTCTCATTCGCCCGACCACCACCCACTTGAATGGGAAAAATATCTGGCAAGGCTTAGGAAACGTGATGGGCGAGGCTCTGCCGTGCCGCGCCAGATATTTTTCCCATTCACGGCACTAACCTACTATTCTATTTATACCTACAAATGGCTTTAAAATGCAAAATATATAACCCCAGCCACTGCACATATTCATACGCAGTGATTAGGTCGTATTGACAGGATATAAAAATGGTTCACGGCACATACGCACTGTGTTGACGGGATAAATACTGTATTTATAACACTGCAGCCTTTACTCTTCATGTTGTGCCGCATATCTTTATATTGGCGCTGAGAACATGTGATGACGAAATAATTGGGATGTGTCAATAGTCGAGACGTTCGGACTTATTTGTATATTCATTTTACTAGTGTAGTTAATTCATGGTATTTAAAGGTACATGCCCACTTAGTAGGCACAAACTGTTCTTTATATCAGACAGCATCAGAGACTTTTTCTGGCAAAATAAACATTCATTCTGCATTACCCCACGTATTGATTGGAGTTACTGTCAGTAAAATAAACATTACTAAATGATTATACATTGTATCTGTAGCGCTCGTAATTTTTAGAACTGGCGGAATAGTGACACAATTGTACACTTATTTAATTCCTATAAAGAACAGTGTGTGCCTACAGTAGGCTCAGTTTTATGCCATTTAATGAAAATATAGTATATTTTGCAAAAGTATTTCTTGAAATTACGCTGATGTCCGAAGGTTACAGTTTGTGCATACAGTATGCACAAAATGTTCTATATAGGAAATAAATAAGTGTATAATCGACTTGCGGTGGTATCACACTATTTTCATATGCAAATGAGGCATGATATTTTTCAATCATTTATACTAATTAAATACATCACCTGAAAAAAAATGTTTTCAACAGATTATAAAGTATGATCATAGCACATCAAAACATAATACAGAGAATAAATGGCAATTAACATTTTAAGGAAACACGGTTATCGCCGCTGATATCAGTGTGGACATTTACGTCTGATATAAAATGTATAACAATGCCAATCAATACGTGGTCGGAAACTGTCTTAGATGATGTCTCCGATATAAAAACATTGTGTGCCCAATGAGTAGGCATGTACCTTTAATATATCTTATGTTCACACTCCCAGAACACATACGTAATATTAAAACATATATATATCATTCTAATAAATAAATAAATCAAGTTTAACCTATGTACCTCAAAGCATGCAACAATGCACACATAGGCGCTCTTTTATTGTTTGAGCTAGTATTCATGCACATGTGGCCTGATAACACGTACTTAATTCGGTGTTCTTTGTACCAGAAGCCGATTTCATCAAAATTGCAAAGTATACTTTTCTACCAAAGTATACTTTGAGGGAGTAATCATTTACTTTTTCCGGAAATGAATTATTTCATATATAACTAACCACTGCATATATTTGATGATTAAAAGTATGCAGTATCATTATACTGAATTTATTACATTATCACAGACAGAATGGCTATGATAATGTAATAAATTCAGTATAATAACAAGAGTGCCGCAAGTCACAAAATACGCTCGTCGAAAATGGGCCAGACAGCGAAGATGCAGAAATGTGAAGCTGTCACCAAGGCAATAAACATTAATGATAATTTGGAACTCTATAGCATTATTTCTTCCTCTCGTTGTGCTAAACATATATACTAATTTAGGCAGAGATGTGTAAAGTAGAAATTATATAGAATTGGATACAATGTATTATATAACAAAAATGGCTAAGTTAAAAAGGTGATATTTTTGTTAAAAAGTATTTATTCGGCATAAAAACACCCGAGGTGCACATCTTCAATATGTGTAGAAGACGTGTGTATAGTTTCAGATCGATCGACTGAACGGATTCGGAGGAGTTGTGTACACAAACTAACCAGCCCCGCTGTAAAACATAATACGTACCGTTTTTTAAAAACGGTCGTATAAAAATTAATAAATTTATCCTCAAATTGAAAATTTCTCCCTCAAAGTATACTTTTCTAGAAAAGTATACTTTGCAATTTTGATGAAATCGGCTACCGGAATGCTGCTCAAATGTGGCTGTCACTGGACAAATGAGGCTTATGGGGTTTGCACCCAGTGTTGATCCGGACCAGCCTGGGCATTCGTAGTCTGATCAGGATCTAAACTGTTTGCCATTCCATCAATGAATGTCATAATTCGAACAATACAGATCGTAATCAGGCTACAGAAGTCTGATGTTTGATCAGGAGCTAGACTGGTCACAAATCCCCACCCCCTTCTCCAGTCACAGCCACAAATAAATTGTGTTCTGCGATTCAGTTGTTTTGGTGAGTTCATATGTCACCCATATCTTGTGCATTATGTCTTTTCCTTTCGGAGGATCATATACCACCATTCTTAGCGTACGTGTACACTTCAGCTTTCCCAGTTTATATGGTCTGACAATTTTGAGACACGCCATGTGATTCTGTACCTAAGAACATGTGCGATTTTATGATTTGTATATATTATATTATATTTACATAAACTGGTATATTTTCTGTAAAAGAAGTTGATGATATTATATTTACATAAATTGGTATATTTTCTGTAAATGACGTCGAAAGTTGACAACATTTTCATAGCAAATGCGGAATCCCATTCCGCATTTGCGATGGAAATTGTGTCAACTGTAGATGTCGTTTACAGAAAATATAGTAAATGTTTTTCACGAGATATAGCACATGTTCTTAGGTACAAAATCACATAGCATGCCTCATATGATTCGGTTACCTTTTAGTTTATCTGAGATATACGGTCTCCTGTGTATTGTATTTCTGCATAATTGTGTACATGTAGGGGCGGATCCAGCATTTGGGGAAGGGGGGTTGTCCTATTTTCGAGCTCCACGGATATAAATTTGTCCTGTGGGGGATGCCCCCGGATCCCCCTAGCATATGCTAGGGGGATCCGGACAAATTTATGGGGGGCACCCCACAGGATATCCGCGGGGCATGCCCCACAAGACTATTTATATCCGGGGTGCATCCCCCACAGGACAAATTTATATCGGGGGGGGAGGGGGGGGCATCCGCCCCACAGGGACAAAATTTATATCCGGGGGCATGCCCCACAGGACAAATTTATATCCGGGGGCATGCCCCACAGGACAAATAAAATCCGTGGTGCATTACAGGACATTAAATATCCGGGGGGGCATCCCCCACAGACAAATATGATCGGGGGGGCATCCCCCACAGGACATATATCAGGGGGCATGCCCCACAGGACAAATTTATATCCTGGGGCATCCCCCACCAGGGGGGACAAATTTATATCCGGGGCCCCCATGCCCCACCAAGGACAAATTTAAATCCGGGGGGGGGGGGCATCCCCCACCAGGACAAATTTATAGCCATGAATTCCCCCACAGGACAAATTTATACCGGGGGGCATCCCCACAATCAGGACAAATTTATTATCCCCCCACGGGGATCCCCACAGGACATTTATATCCGGAGGGGGCATCCCCACAGGACAAAAAAATTTATATCCGGGGGGCATCACCACAGGACAAATTTATATCCGGGGGGGCATCCCCCACAGGACAAATTTATATCCGGGGGGGCATCCCCCACACGACAAATTTATATCCGGGGGCATGCCCCACACGACAAATTTATATCCGGGGGCATGCCCCACAGGACAAATTTATATCCGGGGGCATGCCCCACAGGACAAATTTATATCCGCAGGGCATGCCCCACAGGACAAATTTATATCCGAGGGCATGCCCCACAGGACAAATTTATATGGGGGCATGCCCCACAGGACAAATTAAAATAATCCGAGGGGGCAGCCCCACAGGACAAATTTATATCCGGGGGCATGCCCCACAGGACAAATTTATATCCGGGGGGCATGCCCCACAGGACAAATTTATATCCGGGGGGCATGCCCCACAGGACAAATTTATATCCGGGCATGCCCCAAACACAAATTTTATTTATACCAGGGGGGCATGCCCACCCCACAGGACAAATTTATATCCGAGGGCATGCCCCACAGCAAATTTAATATCCGGGGGCATGCCCCACAGGACAAAATTATATCCCGGGGGTAACAAATGGCCCCAAACAGGACAAATTTATATCCGCAGGGCATGCCCCACAGGACAAATTTATATCCGGGGGCATGCCCCACAGGACAAATTTGGAAATAAAGATTTTAAATTCAGACTCCAGCTGGTGGTAAACTGTGATCTATGTAAACTCCGTGGCTGAAGGGGGGGTGCAGCCCCGGAACCTCCCTCCAGATCCGCCCCTGACATGGGGTGTGATAAACTATTTATAGTATGCTTGTCCACCTGTTCGACCAGCAATTCGTTCAATACTGGTCACAGAGTATCTCCACTTTCAGGCGGATGACATATCTTCCAAGTCGTTCTGATATGTGACACGCCAAGTGATTTTATATCTTCGGACATCAGCGTAATTTCATGAAATACGTTTACAAAATTTGCTATATTTTCCGTAAATGGCTTCAAAAGTTGACAACATTTTCAGAGTACATGCGGAATTATATACTCTGAACATTTTGTCAACTAATTATATTCCGCATGTACTCAACTTTTCACTTTATTTATGAAAAATATTGTAAATTTTGGAAATGTTTTGAATGAAATTCCGCAGATGTCAGTGAGTGAGTGAGTGATAGGGTTTAACGTCCGCTTTTCTGACATAGAGGTACAAGCCTCAGGGAGTCTACACGCAGACGGGTCAACGGGGTCGTGTCCCGTATCCACCTGTCCGAGGGGGGTAAATCCCAACTTCAGAACTCAATATTTACAATCAAAATATATATCAGTCCTGAAATTAGAACAACCTGATCTGGTGCCAGGCCCTCGCCACACCAGCATCATTTATCCCATCCCCTAAAAGTAATAGGATTAGTGCTAATCTTACTTTTATATATGGGGCATAGCCTGACTCAACTCTCACATACAAGAAAGCCAAAAATGTACATGAGGGCCAAATCCGGTATAGTGGGTTCCGGAAAGTATGAACCCAATCGTTAAGCCAGTTTAGTCGCCTTTTACGACAAGCAATGGTTACTGCAGCACTATTCTCAGGATCAGTTGATCCCGCCCCGGTGCCTGCACGGGGCCCGCAGATGTCAGAACATACAAAATCACATGACATGCCTCATATGTGACTGTGACTGGATCAGGATCTACACTGTTCGCCATTCTATCAACGAAATACCCGGCATGCTTCTAACCAGAAATACAGATCAGGCACATACACGAGTCTGCTACGTGATCAGGAGCTAAACTGGTGACAAATCCCATAAGCCCCATTTCTCCAGTCACAGCCACATATCCGGGTGTTAGGTTGCTAATTTCCAATAAGCAGTATATACATGTACATGTAGCTCTACCTGAATTGTGCTATATCTTTGATACACACATGGCTCTTCACAGGTTTTATGAACCGAATTCTCAAAAATATGATGCCAATGTTAAAGGTACATGCCCACTCAGTAGGCACAACATATTCTTTATATCAGAGACATCATCTGAGAAATTTTCTGACAAAATAAACGTTAATTCACTATTAATCCTCGTATTAATTGGCATTATTATACATTTATATCAGACGCACATTTTCACACTGATATCAGGGGCGATAACCGTGTTTCATTAAAATACTAACGGACATTACTATTTATTTTCTGTATTTATTTTTTGATGTGCAATGATCAGACAATATAATATGTTGAAAATATTATTGTTTTAGGTGACGCATTTAATTAGTATAAATAATTACAAAATATCGTGCCTCATTTGCATATGAAAATAGACTGATACAACCGCGTGTCACTATCAGTAAAATAAATATTACTAAATGATTATATCCATATAGCGGGCACTCTTAATTTTTAGAACTGGTGGAATAGTGACACAATTATACACATATTTAATTCACAGAAAGAACATTTTGTGCCTATTGAGTGGGCATGTACCTTTAAAGGTGGACATAGCACTATGGCTTTACTACCGTTACATCTATAGCAAAGTAAATAATAAATGATAAAAGTCACATGATAAAAAATAGAAGTTAAACATGATATAGAGACATGGCATGTTAGTCTACTTTAAAGGTACATGCCCACTCAGTAGGCACAAATTGTTCTTTATAGGAATTAAATAAGTGTATAAGTGTGTCACTATTCCACCAGTTCTAAATGTTATGAGTGCCCGCAATACAGATATAATTATTTAGTAATATTTCTTTTACTGATAGTGACTCGAGGTGATATCAGTCTAATTTCATACGCAAATGAGGCATACTTTTTTTTAATTGTTTATACTAATTAAATATTTTCGACAGATTATAAAGTATGATCATTGCACATCAAAAAATAAATACAGAGAATAAATAGTAAATTCCGTTGACATCTTAAGGAAATACGGTTATCGCCCCTGATATCAGTGTGGAAATTTACATCTGATATAAAATGTATAATAATGCGTGGGGTAGTGGTGAATGAATGTTTATTTTGCCAGAAAATGTCTCAGATGATGTCTCCGATATAAAGAATAGTTTGTGCCTACTGAGTGGGCATGTACCGTTAACCCTTTCAACACTAGACATGTGTTTGCAAACAGTGCAGATCCAGATGTAGATTATGACAAGCCTACTCATCAGGATCTTCACTTAAGTAATTTTAATAATTTTGGAAGAAGAAAAAAACACACCCTCTCATGAATGCACTATGATAGTCTGACAATAATTCTTTGACAATTTATTTGGTTGGAAAATGAACATAATATCAAAAACATTCTAATTATTTAGGGGTGAAAGGGTTAATTACTCACAAACTTGTGTATGTTGTTATGGAATGTTCTATTGTGTAGTACACATATTAATTCCTTCCCTACCTGGCGCCCGTTTCACTAAACTTCGTACGACTAAAATGTTCGTAAGTGCAAATTTAGAATCGTCTGGAAATTTCAATTAATGGATTTACATTTATTTATTTATTCAATAAATGTAAATCCAATAATTGTTTACAAGAAAACATTGTTAATGTGACATTTACAGACTATCATAATTTTGCACTTACAAACATTTTAGTCGAGCAAAGCTTAGTGAAACGGGCCTCCGGAAGGTACAAATGGATGGGTGGGCATGCCATCCATTGGCAATTAGACAAGAAAATATAATCTGTACAGATGTAAATTTGCCAAGCAAATACTTGTTCAGGAATGGACATCTGACTTAGTGTTTATGCCCATACTTGATGTTCCAACCCTCGCGAATTAGAAAAATGAAAGTGAATGGGTTTAACATCCCACCAACAGCTAGTGTCATATAGAGACGGGACCACAGTTTAAAGTCTCATCCGACAGACCAGTGGGATGGAAATACTTTGAAAGTATTTTTGATGCCTAAGGCGAGGTTTGAACCCACAATAAGCGGATTTGTCCAGTGTTCTAACTCCTAGGCCACAATCCATCCATACCTCGTGAATTAGAATGTTTATTCCAGGAATCAATAGTTAGACATTATATCTAACTCTGTGTAGTTTGCATATCGCCCATTTTCTCCTAGTAAGGATGATACTGATATGTGCACAACGTAGTAGATAAACTTCAAACTATTTTCGATGCAATAATTATTACAAACCAGAAAATGTGTTCATAGAACATAGATGCCCCACATACCAGTTTCATAATAAACAAGGCAAAATTCCAAGTACAAAAGGGGAGACAATCTGGGGGTGGAATCAAAAATCGAAATACACTTTGCGCATCTACTCATCATAAGGAAGCTACAGACCAAGTTACAAGGCAAAATTCCCAAATTCTAAGTCGAAAAGGGGGAAATAAGCCATGACGCGGTGGTCGAATCAAAAATTGAAATGAGCTTCGCGCATCTACTCATCATAAGGAAGCTACATACCAAGTTTTAGGTGTGTAGCTAGTACTGTTTAAAAGTTTTACAACTTACAAGGTTGGTGAGAGACGGACGGACGGACAAGGGCAACACTAAATGCCCCCTCCACTATCGAGGTGGGGCATAAATATATTGAGCATGAAATCAATAACTTGCCAAGTAATTGCAAGAGTTACCGTTCGCAACTAGGGGGTTGTCCTATTTTAGAGGTTTTCGAAATGCACTTTCCTGTGTTTTACGGTATTTAAATTCAGACTCCAACTGATGGTAAACTGTGATCTATGTAAACTCTGTGGCTGAACGGGGGGGGGGGGGCAACCACGGAACCCCCCCCATCTCCCCTCCAGATCAGCCCCTGCAGACAAAGTGCTTACTTCTACTTGCCAGTAGGAATTTATGCTCAGACAACCATCTGATCATAAATTATTATGTAAATGATGTAGAAATCTGTATGATGCTCATATGAAAGTCAATGTTATATTAACCCTTAGACGCTACTCACAACAATTGTCGTCTGCTGCTGCTTTTAGATCTTGCCTTATTTCTCAATAAAAACATGCTTTGACAGCACTTCAGAATCATTTCCAATGGAAATTGTTGTAAATTATTCTAAAATGCTGTCAAAGCATGTTTCTGATGATAAAAATGGAAAATATAAAATAAACAGCAGATGACAAAAAAATTAAGATAGCAGTGTAAGGGTTAATGGCTAAGTACATGTAAGGAATGGGAATGTTAGGGTAATTCTCTACACTGCAATGTGTAACTTTATTCACAGGAAAGTGAATTCCCCGCATTACAAGTCCGACTGGTTCAGCTACACGATTGGTAGTGAATAAAGCACAGTCGATTGAACTCCCTCCATTCCACCATATAACGGTGCCAACATTATTTCGTGAAATTTATAGTAAAATACGTATTTTATTATGAAATATTGATTTGTCTACGGGAATTTAACATGGGGGAAATGGATGTGGAGGAGATGGGGGAGGAGCCAAAAAAATAAAAATATTTTGGAAATTGACTCCGAAATCTTGTTAGTTAGCGTTGGAAATGATCTATCTTAAGAAAACAAGTTAAATTTTGAAAATCGGTCCACCATTTCTGCAAATAGAAATATTTTCCCATATTAAATTTTGTTTTACTCCCTCTATATACACAAATACATGTATATGTGCAAAAATACTAGCAGAATGCATCAGTCAATAGTCAAAACAAATGTGGTTGATTCTTTGCACTTTATACAGGCGATTTATGTTTGTTTGTTTATTGGTGTTTAACGGCCTATCAACAGCTGTCATGTAAGGCCGGGCAAACAGGTTCGATTTAACGTTTTAACCTGTTGCATTGTGGGGGAAACCCCAAAATCAGAACGGAATATTTACATCAATAAAAAATATATTCAGCCCTGAAATTAGAATAACCTGACCTGGTGCCCTGGTCACTTGGCCCCTTCCCCTAAAATACGATTACAAATAATCGCACGATTTATGAACAAATTAGTTTCTTTATATTACATGAATTAACCCTTAGACCGCTACTCACACAAATTGTCGTCTGTTGTTTCTTTTATATCTTGCCTTATTTCTCAATAAAAACATGCTTTGACAGCACTTCAGAATCATTTCTAAAGTGCTGTCAAAAGTGCTGTCAAAGCATGTTTTTGATGATAAAAAATGGAAAATAGACGACAAAAAATTAAGATAGCGGTTTATGGGTTAAGTGATCAATGCATGGATTTGACAATAAAATCCTCACAATATGTATATGTATATCAACGTGTTCCATTGTGTACATGCAATTGGTATGACCCTGTATATTGCTCATAACACATTATGCGACTGTCACTGGAGAAATGGGGCTTATGGATTTTGCGACCGGTGTAGATCGAGATCAGCATGTGCAATGTGCACTCCATGCTTCTCCGAGTACAGGACTATTTGACCAGAAGTTACACTGATCACACATCCCACAATCCCCCTTTATCCAGTCACAGTCACGTATGTGTATGTATACATTTATACCTAACAATCTGTTGTATACTGTATGTACTTGTTTGTTGTTTCTGAGTGAGTGAGTGAGTGAATAGGGTTTAACGTCCGCTTTTCTGACATAGAGGTACAAGCCTCAGGGAGTCTACACACAGACGGGTCAACGGGGTCGTGTCCCGTATCCACCTGTCCGAGGGGGGTAAATCCCAACTTCAGAACTCAATATTTACAATCAAATATATATTCAGTCCTGAAATTAGAACAACCTGATCTGGTGCCAGGCCCTCGCCACACCAGCATCATTTATCCCATCCCCTAAAAGTAATAGGATTAGCGCTAATCTTACTTTTATATATGGGGCATAGCCTGACTCAACTCTCACATACAAGAAAGCCAAAAATGTACATGAGGGCCAAATCCGGTATAGTGGGTTCCGGAAAGTATGAACCCAATCGTTAAACCAGTTTAGTCACCTTTTACGACAAGCAATGGCTACTGCAGCACTATTCTCAGGATCAGTTGATCCTGCCCCGGTGCCTGCGCGGGGCTTGTTGTTTCTGAATGCCCACCGACCCAGCATGGAAGTGACCAGGGGGCCGTTTCACTAAACTTTGTACGACTAAAATGTTCGTAAGTGCAAATTTAGGATCGTCTGGAAATTTCAATTGATGGATTTACATTTATGCAGCCTATGCTCAATAAATGTAAATCCAATAATTGTTTACAAGAAAACATTGTTAATATGCAACAGTTGCAATTGTCCACATATCTCACCAACATAGTATACATGGGGGACTTCAAACAAGCTTTCGTTTTGTTTATTAGTTTGTTTGTTAATTTGTGTTTAACGGCCTAACAACAGCTCAGGTCATGTAAGGCCGGGCAAACGGTTTCGATCCCGTTTCAACCTGCTGCATTGGGGGGGGAAATCCCAAAATCAGAACAGAATATTTATGTCGAGAAAAAGTATATTCAGCCCTGTAATTAAAAATAACCGGACCTGGTGCCAGGTCCATACCACACCAAAGTCACATGGTTCCTTCCCCTAAAATAGGATTACGAAGAATCGTAATACTCACATAAGGGGTATAACCAGATTCAACTGTCACATACAAAATGCCAAAGAAGTATGTGAGGGCCAAAGCAGGCCTCCAGTCGGAATTCTGGTAAGGATGAACCCTGATCATTAAATTACCCATCGCATGCTCCCACGCTTTTGTTTTGTATGAAAAATGCTAAAATAAATCTAGATATTGAGAAAATAATCGCCTAATATGACTATCACAACAAATATGTGGCCGTGACTTCAGAAATGCTTATGTGTTTTGCGATCAGTGTAGATCCAGATCAGTTAAATCTGGTTTTACCCCTTATAAGGGTAATCCTACCGGTATTACATTTAGGGGAAGGGGCGAAGTGACTTTGGTATGATATGAACCTGGCATCAGGGGCCCGCTTCACTAAACGTTGTACGACTAAAATGTCGTCTGGAAATTCCAATTGATGGATTTACATTTATTGGGGAGGGTGACCTTTTTGTTATTGATGAAAAAGTACAATTAAGTATTTTTTTGATTTAATGTCTTTAATAGCCAAAAGTTTGTCGGCAGCAAAACGTGGAACAGACAGTAGATGAACGACAACATATTTTCACGTTACATAAAAACACTAAACAATTTCTGATAATTTGTCGTAGGTGTGAATCTATTAGTACCGTATTACATTTTATTAGTATTACATTTTATATTATTATACGACTGAGAATTCTAGCCAATGGGATTGCCCAATAGAGGTTCACATGATTGCGGACATACATGATATTCACCTGGGTCCGGTTGCTCAAAACCTCTGTTAGGTTAACAAACTGTTAAATCCTTAGCAATGCTAAGGATTTAACAATTGCTAAGGATTTAACAGTCTGTTAAGCTAACAGAAGCTTTGAGCAACCGGGCCCAGAATATCAGTCTCGGACTCGACTGCTATTCTAAATGTGATATCGGCCTGGATGCGCGAGTCACTGACCACACAACGGAAATATGAAACGGTTCACACCAAATAGTATCATCCAATCAGCAACAAGCTTACAAATGTATTTCACACTTGACAGCAAAACAACAGCAATGGATGCAAACTGAAGCAAACTTGTACATAAATGTCAGTCGGGTTTCAGCAAAACCATAAGTCATATAATAAAATAATTATTGTCTTTTGAGTCGGTGTACACGAGCACAGGTTGAAGTAACAGACCGAGGTCTATAAATACATTAAATATGCCTAAAAGCATGAATAAGTGAGAAAAAAAAATAGTACTCCCTCTATATATACATATGTGAATGTATATAGAGGGAGCAAAAAACAATTGTTTAGCTTATTCTTTTTTAATTTATTAATGCTTTTATGCATATTTAATGTATTTATAGACCTCGGTCCATTACTTCAACCTATATACACGAATACACCTCCTCAAAAGTAAATAATTGTATATTGTCAGTGTACAGAAGTAATCGATTATCTTAATTATTAACTGTCATATCTCTGATTCGTGTCATTTGATTGCTGCCTGATTTGTGACTGTGCCTGGAGAAATGGGGATTATCGGTTTTGCGTCCAGTGTAGATCCAGATCAGCCTGTGCATCCGCACAATCTGATCAGGATCTGCACTCTTCGCCATTCCTTCAATGTGCTATAGATCAGGAGATACACTGGTCACAAATCCCATAAGCCCCATTTATCCAGTCACAGCCACGTTTGAGAATGACAGATCTTAAAAAGCTTGATTTCTCATTCTAGGCACGACTTCCGAAGAGCAACAACATTGCAAGGATCAGAGCTGCAGTTAAGGTGCGTAATTTGACCAACTTGGGGTGAAATTTTGTTATTTCTTCATGAAAAATGGTAAGCTGGGAGTCCTTTAGAATCGTCTCATTGAAACGATTCTAAAGCACTCCCAACTTGCCATTTTTGATGGAGAAATAAGAAATTTACCTCCAAATTACGCACCTTAACTAGAGCTCTGAAGGACTTCTCAGAATGGCCTGGACTAGGAAAGTTGTAGCTGTAACTAGAGAAATGGGGATTATGGAATTTGAGAAATAAGAAATTTACCTCCAAATTACGCACCTTAACTAGAGCTCTGAAGGACTTCTCAGAATGGCCTGGACTAGGAAAGTTGTAGCTGTAACTAGAGAAATGGGGATTATGGAATTTGTGACCAGTATAGCTCATGATCTATCGCACATTCCTGTATCTGGATAATGATCTATGTTACTTGTTAGATGCATGAAACAGGCATTTCATTGATGGAATGGCGAACAGTGCAGATCCTGATCAGACTGTGCGGATGCACAGGCTGATCTGGATCTACACTGGTCGCAAAACCCATCTATAGTGCTTGTTAGTAGCATGACGGGGGTTTTATTGATGGAATAGCGAACAGTATAGTTTCTGATCAGATTGTGCATCCACATAGTCTGATCTGGATCTACAGTGGTCACAAAACCCATAAGCCCCATTTCTCCAGTCACAGCCACAAACGTAGACTGATGGGTGTGACAACCACCGTCATAACATCATACGGGGCGCCATGCAGGACAGGTTAATTATGTGTACAAAATTGAGTTTTGTAACACTAAAAATCACAAAATTCAATTCTGTGTCACAAAATTCAATTCTGTCAATTCTGTGTCACAAAATTCAATTCTGTGTCACAAAATTCAATTCTGCATACGTTTCGTATACAAAATTCATTTTTGTTATAAAGGATTCAATTTTGTAAGACAGAATTGAGTTTTGTGAAGAAAATTCAGTTTTGTGGGACAGAATTAATTTTTGTCCACAAAAATTAGTTTGCGTAGGATAGTCTATGTCATCTCTACGTTGATTGGTTGAGATCGGTCTTAGTCCATTTTACTAAATGGTGGAGTACACTTGCAGGTTTAAATATTTCAATGCGAAAATATAACCCAATATATCAATATTATACTTCTTTATGGACAGTTATTTTGGTTATATTATGATTACAAATGAGTGGTCACACCATATAAGCATATATACTTTGAAGGAGAAATAAGAAAAATATTCAGAATTTTCCCTCAATTATGTAAACAGGGTCAAACATAAAGTAGTCGGGACATAGCTAGACCTGAGAGCATGCCCATATATAGAGAATACCAGGCTAGTGTATTTTGATATCAAGTTTATCAGACAAGGCTAGGAAACGCGTAGGAATTCCGAGGCTTGCCGAGGAATTCCTACCGTTTCCGAGCCGAGCCTGATAAACTTGATATTAAAATACACTAGCCTGGCATTCTATTTATCAGGTAACGTTTTATGCTCGAAAATGACATTAGATGACGTCGTATTCTAACAGTAGATCTAACCTTGTGAAACAAATGGTATTGAATCTGTGTCTACTAGTTGCAAATTCGTTTGTTCGCAACTATGTGTCTACATGCATTATTTACAGTATACACCATCTTAGTATCCATGGTATCTACGCAAATACTACAAATGGTTTCCTCAAATGGCCCAATACACACATTCTGTTTATAAACACAGACAGCAGTCAGAACACAGGCCACAGCGCGTGTATTATTGATTTAACTGGGGCAGATGTACCTTTATACACAATAAATGACGTCAGTACTCGCGGGAGATCTACATGTACATGAATTATGTGTACAATTATAACGCAAATGAGTTTAAATACGAATGGGTTTGTCAACGTTTGACTGTTTGGAGATAGTTGAAGCAAAATGGCAGAATGAGAAATGAATCATCGGCATTGAATGTGTAGATCGGCGACCGTGACCCATTTCTCCAGTGCAGTTTCTGACCAATGGTAGTCCTTCTTACATGCGTGTGCAGAATTGACAGAATTGAATGACATTGCAGAATGACAAGAATTATTTTGACAGAATTGAATTTTGTGGCACAAAAGTGAATTTTGTGACACAGAATTGAATTCTGTGGCACAAAATTGAATTTTGTGACACAGAATTGAATTTTGTTAACACAGAATTGAATTTTGTGACACAGAATTGAATTCTGTGGCACAGAATTGAATTTTGTGACACAGAATTGAATTTTGTTACACAGAATTGAATTTTGTGGCACAAAAGTGAATTTTGTGACACAGAATTGAATTTTGTGGCACAAAAATGAATTTTGTTGACAAAATTGAGCCATGTCCCACTTGGCGCCCCGTACATCAGACCCACTAAGCCATGTCAGCGTTAAGTTTTAGCACATCAGTTTAAGTACTGGACTAGCAGCGATTAGTATAACTCTTCATGGTTCTTGTCTTGGTGTCAATATAAAGTTTTAGCACATCAATTTAAGTACTAGTACTAGATGACTTTGGTTAAACTTCGGGCAGTGACACTCGTAAATAACTGACTAGCAGCGATTAGATGCAACTCTTCATGGTTCTTGTCCTGGTGCCTTTCTCATGGTGCGGCTTGCTGACTAACAGCTACATGATTAGTTGCATGTTCATGGTTCTTGGTTCTTGTCTCATGTTGCGGCTTGCTGCAGTTTCCGATGATCAATCTTCTCCAACTGTACAAGACTAAACGGCATGTTAAGGTAATTCAATTTTTGTCTTAAAAATAAAATTTGATGTGACAATAAAATTTTCAAATCAACATATTTGGTGAGCCATATAATTATTATATGTAAGCAAAATCCACTGTGCTGTTAATGTGGTTTAAGAAGACTTATTGTGAAAATGATGTTGGACGTTATTTTCAGTGGTGTTGAATCCACAAGATAAACATGTATACCAAATTCGGTTGGGCATGGTGCCACCAAAATCGGGAATTGTGCAGCACCATGCTAATATAGGCTGGGGGACACTAACACCAAAGGATACGGTTTGAGTTGCTCGGCGAAGTTCTTCATGTCCTCGCCGACCTGGTCCTGGCCAGAAGGCGCCACCACACTGAGCTCGACGAGGCATGACAGTGACAACGGCTCCAGGCTGTCCACCAGCCCCGGCTGTAACATCTGTATGAGCCGGGCACCGACATTATTATATAAATGTGGAACTCTCAAAATATTTAATTGTTTAACGCTTTCAAACCTAATTAACAGGAATGGACTTTTCTGACTAACCCAATAGTTACAAAATTATTATCAGATTAGTCCATTTATAAACAAGAGCTGTTTGAGAACAGCATAGCTCGACTACGAGGGTTGTCGATGTACACATAGCTTGAGAAACAAGGTTGCCGCGGCCCGCATAAAAACCTTAACCAAGGTTGACTAAAAACCTTAACCAAGGGAAATTAACTAAGTAATGCAAGGTTAAATGTAGGTCAATGTCAGATATAGGTCAGGGGTTATTGATGTACATCACTAGGAGATGAAGTTTTCCAAGTATGGTTGCTGTAGGCCCAGGAGTATTCCATATACAAGCTTGACTAACAAGAGCTGTAGGAGAACAGCATAGCTCGACTACGAGGGTTGTCGATGTACACATAGCTTGACAAACAAGGTGGCCGCGGCCTGCATAAGAAGAGCTGTAGGAGAACAGCATAGCTCGTCTACAAGGGTTGTCGATGTACACATAGCTTGACAAAGAAGGTGGATGCGGCCTGCATAAAAACCTTAACCAAGGTTGACTAAAAACCTTAACCAAGGGAAATTAAGTAAGTAATTCAAGGTTAAATGTAGGTCAATGTCAGATATAGGTCAGGGGTTATTGATGTACATCACTACGAGATGAAGTTTTCCAAGTATGGTTTCTGTAGGCCCAGGAGTATTCCATATACATGCTTGACTAAAAACCGTAACCAAGGGGAAATAACTAAGTAATCCAAGGATAAAAGTAGGTCAAGGTCAAAAATAGGTCAGGGATTATTGATGTACATCACTAGGAGATGAAGTTGTCCAAGTATGGTTGATGTAGGCCCAGGAGTATTCCATATACAAGCTTGACTATAAACATTAACCAAGTAATTCAAGGTTAAATGTAGGTAAAGGTCAAATAAAGGTCAGGGGTTATTGATGTACATCCCTATGAGAAAAAGTTATCCAAGTATGGTGTCTGGATGCACAATAGTATTCCATATACAAGCTTAATTAAAAACATTAACCAAGGTTGACTAAAAACCTTAACCAAGGGGAATTAAGTAAGTAATTCAAGAGGAAATGTAGATGAAGGTCAAATATTGATGCACATCACTAGGAGATGAAGTTGTCCAAGTATGGTGGGTGTAGGGCCAGTAGTATTCCATATACAAGTTAGACTAAAAACCATAACCAAGGGGAAATTAACTAAGCAATTGAAGAGGAAATGTAGGTCAAGGTCAAATATAGATCATCCCTATGAGAAAAGGTTGTCCAAGTATGGTGTCTGTATGCGCAATAGTATTCCATGTACCAGTTTGTTGACTAACAAGAGCTGTAGGAGAACAGCATAGCTCGACTACGAGGGTTGTCGATGTACACATAGCTTGACAAACAAGGTGGCCGCGGCCTGCATAAAACCTTAACCAAGGTTGACTAAAAACCTTAACCAAGGGAAATTAAGTAAGTAATTCAAGGTTAAATGTAGGTCAATGTCAGATATAGGTCAGGGGTTATTGATGTACATCACTAGGAGATGAAGTTTTCCAAGTATGGTTACTGTAGGCCCAGGAATATTACATATACAAGCTTGACTAAAAACCTTAACCAAGGGGAAATAAGAAAGTAATCCAAGGATAAAAATAGGTCAAGGTCAAATATAGGTCAGGGATTATTGATGTACATCACTAGGAGATGAAGTTGTCCAAGTATGGTTGGTGTAGGGCCAGGAGTATTGCATCTACAAGCTTGACTAAAAACCTTAACCAAGGAGAATTAAGTAAGTAATTCAAGAGGAAATGTAGGTCAAGGTCAAATATAGATCAGGGGTTATTGATGTACATCGCTATGAGAAAAGGTTGTCCAAGTATGGTGTTAGTATGCACAATAGTATTCCATGTACAAGCTTGACTAAAAACCTTAACCAAGGGGAATTAACTAAGTAATTCAAAGTTAAATGTAGGTCAAGGTCAAATATAGGTCAGTGGTTGTTGATGTACATCACTAGGAGATGAAGTTGTCCAAGTATGGTGGGTGTAGGGCCAGGAATATTCCATATACAAGCTAGACTAAAAACCTTAAACAAGGGGAATTAACTAAGTAATTGAAGAGGAAATGTAGGTCAATGTCAAATATAGATCAGGGGTTATTGATGTACATGCCTATGAGAAAAGGTTGTCCAAGTATGGTGTCTGTATGCACACTAGTATTCCATGTACAAGCTTGACTAAAAACCTTAACCAAGGTTGACTAAAAACCTTAACCAAGGGGAATTAACTAAGTAATTCAAGGTTAAATGTAGGTCAATGTCAAATATAGGTCAGGGGTTGTTGATTTACATCACTAGGAGATGAAGTTGTCCAAGTATGGTGGGTGTAGGGCCAGGAGTATTCCATATACAAGCTTGACTAAAAACCTTAACCAAGGGGAATTAACAAAGTAATTCAAGAGGAAACGTAGGTCAAGGTCAAATATAGATCAGGGGTTATTGATGTACATCCCTATGAGAAAAGGTTGTCCAAGTATGGTGTCTGTATGCACAATAGTATTCCATGTACAAGATTGACTAAAAACCTTAAACCAAGGTTGACTAAAAACCTTAACCATGGGGAATTAAGTAAGTAATTCAAGAGGAAATGTAGGTCAAGGTCAAATATAGATCAGGGGTTATTGATGTACATCGCTATGAGAAAAGGTTGTCCAAGTATGGTGTCTGTATGCACACTAATATTCCATGTACAAGCTTGACTAAAAACCTTAACCGAGGTTGACTAAAAACCTTAACCAAGGGGAATTAACTAAGTAATTCAAGAGGAAATGTAGGTGAAGGTCAAATATAGATCAGGGGTTATTGATGTACATCACTAGGAGATGAAGTTGTGCAAGTATGGTGGGTGTAGGGCCAGTAGTATTCCATATACAAGGTTGACTAAAAACCTTAACCAAGGCGTGACGCCGACTCCGACGTCGACGCCGACGCCGACGCCGGGGTGGCAACATAAGCTCTACTTATTCTTCGAATAGTCGAGCTAAAAACCTTAACCAAGCTTGACTAAAAACGTTATCCAAGGGGAATTAAGTAAGTAATTCAAGGTTAAATGTAGGTTAAGGTCAAATATAGATCAGGGGTTATTGATGTACATCCTTATGAGAAAAGGTTGTCCAAGTATGGTGTCTGTATGCACAATAGTATTCTATCTACAAGCTTGACTAAAAACCTTAACCAAGGTTGACTAAAAACCTTAACCAAGGGGAATTAACTAAGTAATTCAAGGTTAAATGTAGGTCAATGTCAAATATCCGTCAGGGGTTGTTGATGTACATCACTAGGAGATGAAGTTGTCCAAGTATCGTTGGTGTAGGGCCAGGAGTATTCCATATACAAGCTTGACTAAAAACCTTAACCAAGGTTGACTAAAAACCTTAACCAAGGAGAATTAACTAAGTAATTCAAGGTTAAATGTAGGTCAAGGTCAAATATAGGTCAGGGGTTGTTGATGTACATCACTAGGAGATGAAGTTGTCCAAGTATGGTTGGTATAGGGCCAGGAGTATTCCATCTACAAGCGTGACTAAAAACCTTAACCAAGGTTGACTAAAAACCTTAACCAAGGGGAATTAACTAAGTAATTCAAGAGGAAATGTAGGTGAAGGTCAAATATAGATTAGGGGTTATTGATGTACATCTCTATGAGAAAAGGTTGTCCAAGTATGGTGTCTGTATGCACAATAGTATTCCATCTACAATCTTGACTAAAAACCTTAACCAAGGGGAATTCACTAAGTAATTCAAGAGGAAATGTAGGTCAATGTCAAATATAGATCAGGGGTTATTGATGTACATCCCTATGAGAAAAGATTGTCCAAGTATGGTGTCTGTATGCACAATAGTATTACATCTACAAGCTTGACTAAAAACCAAGGTTGATCTACATCACTAGGAGATGAAGTTGTCCAAGTATGATGGGTGTAGCGCCAGGAGTATTCCATATACAAGCTTGACTAAAAATCTTAACCAAGGCGTGACGGTGACGCCGACGTGACTACATAAGCTCTAACTATTCTTCGAATAGTCGAGCTAATAACTATTCTTCGAATAGTCGAGCTAAAAGTGATTGTTTGTTTGCTTTAACGTATGCAAAAAGTGCAGATCCTGATGAGACGGCTTGTCAAGAGCCGGTTTAACTGGATGTACACTGTTAATACTGCTCTATAGAAGTCTGTAGTGTTGAAAAGGTTAAGATATAATTATGGAATACAAGAATTCCGCGGAATCAAATGTCTCGCCTTGTTCCCCTTGACTTTGACCCTGGGGCCTTGACCTTGACCCTGGGGCCCAGATAATAATCCTATATTCCGGAAAAGCAAAACCTATGTCTCGCTTTCCGCTTTTGCGGCCGAGACAAAAACCATGGGCTCTTGCTGCATTTATTTACTGATTTGAATTGTTTATGGTATAAATGGTGGCTTTATACCCTAGCGTTAAGGTTTCAAACGCACCAAGTATGTGACCTTGACTATGGGCTGAGCGGGAGCAGAAACAAACACAATAAGTATGCATCAAATTCAATGACTCGAACGTCAGCTTTTTTCAGATTCATGGATTAATTAATCTGAACTATTACTCCAGACACCATTTAATATTTATTGTTATTTCTAAGTCCAAATGCATACGTCCGTATCATATATACACAGAGCTCCAGATAAGGTGCGTATTTGCGTAAATACCCAATTAAAATTGCCAAAAACCCAATTCTGAATTGAAATCAGAAGTAGTGAGTAACAAAAAGCAATGAAAAATTTGTGGTATCTTTATCATGCTACAGAAAACAATAAACAGACCACAAATACAGCATATTTTCTTATTTTTCCATGAAAACACATCATTGTCATTGTCATTTAGAAGCAAACAATTGCATAAGTGCGGTCAGCTGATGTGTAAACAGTAGTGTGATTCTATTTTACACAATTAAAATTTTGAAATACCCAATTGCTTCAGAAATGATGGAGTGACAATACTCAATTACTAATTCCGTATCTGGAGCCCTATATGCATTTGGCAGATGCATTTGGGCTTAGAAATAACAATTGGTAAATGTACAAGAACTACAAAGTGAATGGGTTTAACGTCCCAGCAACAGCTAAGGTCATACAGAGACGGGACCACAGTTTAAAGTCTCATCCGACAGACCAGTGGGATGGAAATACTATGAAAGTATTTTTCAATGCCCAAGGCGAGGTTTTAACCCACAACCTCCGGATTGAAAAGCAGGTGTTCAAACCCCTAGGCCACAACCCATCCCTGCAAGAACTAGAACATGTATGAATAGAACACGGATGCCCAATGGATGCCTTGATAGTAAACGAGACAAAATTTGAAGTCCAAAAGGGGGAGATAATCCATGGCTCAGTGTCAAAGCAAAAATAGAAATTTGCTTTGTGTATTTACACACCATAAGCCAGATGGAAGCGGCCCGCATGTCGAGCCCGCCGAGGCATTTGATGGTATGAGAGTGTATTTATTTCAAGTTTGAATTAAGGGCTGTGGAGATATAAGGTATGTAAAAGCTTAGAATGAAAATATGGATGATAATAAAGAATTATTTGAAGTAAATCAGAGTAAGTGTTGTGGAGATATAAGGTGTGTAAAAACTGTAACACAAATTTCAAAGTCATTTGATCTTGGGCATGTGGACCACATGGGCAGGCTATATAATGCAAATATGGATGATGAAGAGATGGAGATATAAGGTATGTAAAAACGTTAACGCATATTTTATAATATGCAAACTTCTAAGTCATTTGACCTTGAGGCACAGGGGCCGCAATAGTGGGATACAGCATGAATATATGGATGATGACCAATAAGCATATGAAGTTTCAAGTCAATGTGACTTAGGACTGCAGATATAAGGTATTTTAAAACTTTATCGCAGATTTCGGACGGACGGACGAACTTACATTTCGGACCTTAGGGGGTACTTGCTATATAAAAGATCAAAGGAAATACCCCGTAAGACACAATAGGCTTACTGGGTACGGAATAAGTTCCATTGTCTTCTATTGTCTTAGGCCACGCCCCCTACCACATAAGTACCCTAATGTGTGCCCGGACTGACGCACGGACGGACTGACGCACGGACGGACGGACACCCGGACGTCATTGTGATCACTATGTCTCGCTTTCTGCAAGCGGGCTCGACAACAAGCTACATACCAAACATCAAGCATCCAGCTATTACGGTTTAGAAGTTTTACAAGTTACAAGGCAAAATGGTGAAATTCTATTAAGTCGAAAAGAGGTAAAAAATCGAAATAAGCTTTGCCAATCTACTCATCATAAGGAAGCTACATGCCAAGTTTCAGGTCTGTAACTATTTTGGTTTAAATGTTTTACGAGTTACAAGCCAAAATTGCCAAATTCTAAGTCAAAAAGGGGGAGATTATCCATTACCCGGTGGTCGAATCAAAATAAACTCTGCACATCTACTCATCATAAGGAAGCTACGTACCCGGTACCAAGTTTCAGGTCTGTAGCTAGTACGATTTAAAAGTTTTATGACTTACACGGTAAAATTGGGAAATTCTAAGTCGAAAAGGGGAGATAATCCATGATCCGGGGGTCAAATCAAAAATCGAAATAAACTCTGCACATCTACCCATCATAAGGAAGCTACATACCAAGTATCAGGTCTGTAGCTATTAGGGTTTACAGGTTTTACGAGTTACAAGTCAAAATTTGAAAATTCTATGTCGAAAAAGGAGAGATAACCCATGACCCGGGATTCAAATTGAACAAAATAAACTTTGCGCATCATAAGGAAGCTACATGTACATACCAAGTTTCAGGTCTGTAGCTAGTACGGTTTAAAAGTTTTACGAGTTACAAGGTTGGTGACGGACGGACAAGGGTAACACTAAATGCCCCCCCTCCCCCTCCACCATCGTGGTGGGCCATAAATATCTGTTAATTTATTTCCCACATACCTATACTGGGGCCAGTTTCACTAAACTTGGTATGACTAAAATGTTTGTAAATGCAACTCAATAAATGTAAATTCATCAAATTAAATTTCCAGACGATCCTAAATTTGCACTTAGGAAGATTTTAGTCCTACAAAGTTTAGTGAAACGAGCCCCTGGTTTCCAAACATAATTTAGACACAGAAGCACTCAGTACCTAAACATTACTTCCACAAAGTAACCGTGCTAGAACTCACCTTATACAGCTTGGAGACTGTCACTTTCATCCGGCCCTTGTGAAAAAAGTGACCTTTTGCAACAAATTCATAATCCAATCTGCAAAACAAGTAAACACAAACTGATAAAATATCATCCAACAGATTTGTGCATGAACCCTTTCACCAATATGTATCACTGGTCAGAGACTTGCATCGAGGGTAATATTGTAGAAAAATTAAGTGATCACAACCAGTCTGACAATAGTTTTCAGCTGAAACTAGTTTAAAAACATTGGAATTACATAGCATATTAAATCAGGTTGAAAGGGCTAATAATATATTGCTTTACTATTTAACAATGTCAGACTAAGAAAATTGAACACATTGTTATATGCAAATCCTATAAAGAAGAGTTCAGACACCCACTCCTTTTAATATCACATTCACAAACCTCTCGGAGAAATAAATCTTATATTACAAGATGGTAGCTGTCAGAATGAACTCATTACCCACGCATGGATGGTTTATAGATGCTTTCTGCTAACAATACAGTTGAACCTCCCCGAACGGCCACCTCTCTACAACAACACACTCTCTATAACAGCCGCTATTGTATATCACAAATGGATGATTTCCTCTGTATCTAACCCTTAGACTGCTGAGCATGAAACTTGTCATCTGCTGTTGCTTTTGCCTTCTTTCTCAATACTAGATGGCCGCGGCCTGCATGTCGCGCCTTGTGGCGAGGCATGGACACTAAAAAAAGAGATATAGTATAACGAAAAACTTTAACCAAAATACTTAACCAAAAAACTTAACCAAAAAGTTTAACCGGTTACACGTACGTACGCCAAAGTGCCGACTATATCACGCTTTCCGCAAGCGGGCGCGACAAAAACATTAACCAAAAACTTCAAAGTAATTTGACCTTGACATTGGGCACATGGGCCGCACGGGAGGGGGGTAGAATGAAAATATAGATGATGATAAACACCCATGTGAAGTTTCAAGGTAATGGGCAAAGCAGTTGCAGAGATATAGTATAACGAAAAACTTTAACCAAAAACTTTAACCAAAAAACTTAACCAAAAAACTTAACCAAAAATTTTAACCAAAGAATTTAACCAAAAACTTTAACCAAAAAACTTAACCAAACAACTTAACCAAAAAACTTAACCAAAAACTTTAACCAAAGAACTTAACCAAAAACTTTAACCAAAAAACTTAACCTTACAGCTTAAACAAAAACTTTAACCGGACACGCCGTTTGGCGTACGTACGTACGTACGTACGCCAAACGGCCGACTATATCGCGCTTTCCGCAAGCGGGCACGACAAAAAACATGTTTTGACAGCATTTTAGAATAATTTCCTAAAATGTTGCCAAAGCATGTTTTGATGGCAATTATCGAAGAAACTAAATAAACAGCGGACGACAAAATTTAATTTAGCATTAACCTCCCTACAACAGCCACCTCTCAACAACAGCCAGTTGTGCGTCTTCCCATGGGTGGCTGTTGTAGAGAGGTTGC
Source organism: Conchocele bisecta (assembly GCA_029237695.1). Taxonomy (NCBI): domain Eukaryota; kingdom Metazoa; phylum Mollusca; class Bivalvia; order Lucinida; family Thyasiridae; genus Conchocele; species Conchocele bisecta. The sequence continues at coordinate 98,466,977 of CM055273.1, read as the reverse complement.
ACATTACATGTACATATGTAGATAGACTGCACAAATGTGATACAATGTATATGTGCCCAGTTCTATAACTACCTCCATTGCACAATTGCTATATTTTGCCAATATTGATTAAAAAATCAGTTATAATTTCTGCAAATGATGTCAAAAATTTACCAAAAAAACTGATTTATTTTTTCCATTTTTGATAACATTTATGTAATATATTGTATTTTTTCCAAGACCATATCATATTGGTGATGTGATATTGGAGGTAACAGCACAGCCCGCCCATGTAGGTATCAGATCATGACCGACACTGTCTGTTCCACGTTTTTGTGCCGACGAACTTTAGGCTATTAAACACATTAAATCTAACAAATATTTAAATGTAAGTAGTTTTTCATCTGACAATAACAATAAAGTCACCCTTCCCAAAAAAATATATTTTCCTATGGGAATTTAACATGGATGCTAAAAATATTTATTTTTTTAAATAATTTTTTATTTGTCAACCGATTTTCAAAATCTAACTTGTTTTCTTATTTACATCATTTCCAAGCTATCTAGATAGGTTTCGGACTCAATTTCCAAATGTTTTCGTTTTTTGACTCGTCCCCACTGCTTCCACCTATTTTTTTCCCCATGTTAAATTTGCATAGGAAAATAGTTTTTTCACTATTAAATCAATATTTGATGGAATTTCATCAAACAAAATTTTTTGGGGAGGGTGACTTTTTTGTTATTGGTGAAAAAGTACTTACATTTAAATATTTTTTAGATTTAATGTATCTAATAGCCAAAAGTTTGTGGCAGAAAAACGTGGAACAGACAGTAGTCAGTACAGCTAGATATTCAGTTTTACTAAGCAGAAACTCAGAAGGTTGATGAGCTCAGTATTGTTTTGGCACATCACATTCAAGCTGACAAGCTTCACTTAATGCTTGAAACCCATTTCATTGACAAAACAATATCATTGACAACTTGACAAGTGACTTACTTGAAGCCCATTTCATTAAGGAACTGCACTGCGGTATCAGAGACACCAATATCGAGGCAGTGACGGACTAACGTCTGTCGGTTCTTGTCGCCCATCTCGGCAGTTCCAAGGTACTGAAGATGCCTGCAATATTGTTTTGTACCTGAGAACATACCCATCATATCGCCTGACAGATGAAATATCTTCTTATTTTCCAGCATTTCTCCAGCCTTGAATTTTCATCTCCTGCTTTAACTTTTCATCTCCTGCTTTTTGACCGTAAACTTTCATTTCTGAATGCAGATTTTATGAGTAACCCTTTCAACACCGCAGGCCTGTTACCAGGATAGGTTGGATAGGTGTATTGGTTTATATGGTATAGTGGATGTGGTATTGGAGGCCTGGTTCCATGTATAGTGGTATTAGTGGTATTATGGTATGGATGGTATTGGCAGGCCTGGTTACCATGGTATTAGGTGTTATAGTGGTATTGGTGGTATGTGTATTAGGTGATATAGGTGGTATTGGCCAGGCCTGTATAGTGGTATTAGGTGTATTGGTGGTATTGGCCAGTGACCATGGTATTAGTGTATATGGTATATGGTATAGTGGATAGTGGTATTGGTAGGCTGTTACATGATATGGTATTGGTGGTATAGTGGTATAGTGGTATTGGCAGGCCTGTACATGTATATGGTATGTGGTATAGGTGTATAGGTATAGTGTATAGTGGTATTGGCAGGCCTGTATATGGAATAGTGGTATAGTGGTATTGGCAGGCTATAGTGGTATTAGTGGTATAGTTGGTAGCAGGCCTGGTATAGTGGAGTATATGGTTGGTATTGGCAGGCCTGTATAGTGGTATAGTGGTATTGGCCAGGCCTGGATGGTGAGGTTGGTATTAGGCCATCCTGTATAGTGGTATAGTGGTATAGTGGTAGGTGTATAGTGGTATAGGTGGTATTGGCAGTGGTACCATGGATAGGTCAGGCCTGGTATATTAGGTGGTAGTGGTATAGTGTATTTAGGCATGGAAATGTATAGTGTATAGTGGTGTTATTGGCCATTCCTGTGAGTATATGTATAGGTTGGCCTGTATATGGTAGTGGTATTGTGGCAGGCCTGTATAGTGGTATAAGTGTATAGTGGTATTGGCAGGCTGTATAGTGGTATAGTGGTATTGGCATTGGCCTGTATAGTGGTATAGTGGTATCGGGCAGCCTGTACATGGTATAAGGTATTGGCAGCCCCTGAAATAGTGGGTATAGTGGTATATGTGGTATTGGCAGGCCTGTATAGAAAGGATATTGGGTATTTAGTTGGTAAGTCAGGCCTGTATAGTTGGTATAGTGTATAGTGGTATGGCCAGTGGCAGGCACCAAATGTATAGTGGTATTGGCCAGGCCTGTATATGTTATATGGTATAGTGGGTATTGGCAGGCCTGTATAGAGTAGGAGTGGATAGTGGTTATAGTGGTATTGGCAGGCCAGTATAGGTGGTTAATAGTGGTATAGTGGTATTGGGCAGGCCTGGTATAGTGGTATAAGGTATAGTTGTTATAGTGGACATAGTGGGAGGTATTGGCAGGGCCTGTATAGTGGTATAGTGGTAGAGTGGTAAGGCCAGGCCAGTAATATGGTATAGTGGTATTGGCAGGCCTGTATAGTGGTATAGTGGTATTGGCAGGCCTGTATAGTGGTATAGTGGTATTGGCAGGCCTGTATTAGTGGTAATACGTGGGTAGTGGTATTGGCAGGCCTGTATATGGATAGTGGTATATGGTATTTGCAGGCCAGTACATATAGTGGTTATTGGCAGGCCAGTATCGTTGTTGAATATGGTAATGGCAGGCCTGTATAGTGGTATAGTGGAAATGGATGTGGTAATGGCAGGCCTTTATAGGTAGTGGTATAGTGTATTGGCAGGCCAGTATAGTGGTAAATTGGTAAATGGTATTAGTGGTATATTGGTAATTAGGTGGTATTAGGTGGTAATAGTGGATAGTGGTATTGGCAGCCTGGTAGTGGTATAGGTGTATAGGAGGTATTGCAGGCCTTTACCATGGTATAAAGTGGTATTGGCAGGCCTGTATAGTGGTATAGAGGATAGTGGTATTGGCAGGGCCAGTATAAGTGGGTATAGTGGTATAGTGGTATTGGCAGGCCTGAATAGTGGTATAGTGGTATTGGCAGGCCTTATAATGGTATAGGGTTATAAAGTGGTATTGGCAGGCCTGGTATAGTGGGTATAGTGGTATTGGCAGGCTGTATAGTGGTATAGTGGTATGGCCAGGCCTAATAGGTTCCGGTAGTGGATATGGTATATTGGCTGGCTGTATAGTGGTATAATGGTATAGTGGTATAGTGGTATAGTGGTATTGGCAGGCCTGTATAGTGGTATAGTGGTATAGTGGTATTGGCAGGCCTGTATAGTGGTATAGTGGTATTGGCAGGCCTGTATAGTGGTATAGTGGTATTGGCAGGCCTGTATAGTGGTATAGTGGTATTGGCAGGCCTGTATAGTGGTATAGTGGTATAGTGGTATTGGCAGGCCTGTATAGTGGTATAGTGGTATAGTGGTATTGGCAGGCCTGTATAGTGGTATAGTGGTATTGGCAGGCCTGTATAGTGGTATAGTGGTATTGGCAGGCCTGTATAGTGGTTATAGTGGATAGTGGTATTGGCAGGCCTGTATAGTGGGTATAGTGGTATTGGCAGGCCTGTATAGTGGTATAGTGGTATAGTGGTATTGGCAGGCCTGTATAGTGGTATAGTGGTATTGGCAGGCCTGTATAGTGGTATAGTGGTATTGGCAGGCCTGTATAGTGGTATAGTGGTATAGTGGTATTGGCAGGCCTGTACATGTATAGTGGTATTGGCAGGCCTGTATAGTGGTATAGTGGTATAGTGGTATTGGCAGGCCTGTATAGTGGTATAGTGGTATAGTGGTATTGGCAGGCCTGTTATAGTGGTATAGTGGTATTGGCAGGCCTGTATAGTGGTATAGTGGTATAGTGGTATTGGCAGGCCTGTATAGTGGTATAGTGGTATTGGCAGGCCTGTATAGTGGTATAGTGGTATTGGCAGGCCTGTATAGTGGTATAGTGGTATAGTGGTATTGGCAGGCCTGTACATGTATAGTGGTATTGGCAGGCCTGTATAGTGGTATAGTGGTATAGTGGTATTGGCAGGCCTGTATAGTGGTATAGTGGTATTAGTGGTTATGGCAGTGTATAGTGGTATTAATGGTATAGTGGTTAAGTTGTGGTATAGTGGTATAGTGGTATTGGCAGGCCTGTATAGTGGTATAGTGGTATAGTGGTATAGTGGTATAGTGGTATTGGCAGGCCTGTATAGTGGTATAGTGGTATTGGCAGGCCTGTATAGTGGTATAGTGGTATAGTGGTATTGGCAGGCCTGTATAGTGGTATAGTGGTATTGGCAGGCCTGTATAGTGGTATAGTGGTATAGTGGTATTGGCAGGCCTGTATAGTGGTATAGTGGTATTGGCAGGCCTGTATAGTGGTATAGTGGTATTGGCAGGCCTGTATAGTGGTATAGTGGTATTGGCAGGCCTGTATAGTGGTATAGTGGTATTGGCAGGCCTGTATAGTGGTATAGTGGTATTGGCAGGCCTGTATAGTGGTATAGTGGTATAGTGGTATTGGCAGGCCTGTATAGTGGTATAGTGGTATAGTGGTATTGGCAGGCCTGTATAGTGGTATAGTGGTATAGTGGTATTGGCAGGCCTGTATAGTGGTATAGTGGTATTGGCAGGCCTGTATAGTGGTATAGTGGTATTGGCAGGCCTGTATAGTGGTATAGTGGTATAGTGGTATTGGCAGGCCTGTATAGTGGTATAGTGGTATTGGCAGGCCTGTATAGTGGTATAGTGGTATAGTGGTATTGGCAGGCCTGTATAGTGGTATAGTTGGATTGGCAGGCCACTGTATAGTGGTGCCTAGTGGTATTGGACGGCCTGTATAGTGGATAGTGGTATTAGTGGTATTGGCAGGCCTGTACAGTATAGTGGTATTGGCAGGCCTGTATAGTGGTATAGTGGTTATAGTGGTATTAGTGGTAGTGGTATAGTGGTTATAGTGGTATTTTGGCAGGCCTGTATAGTGGTTATGTGGTATTGGCAGGCCTGTATAGTGGTATAGTGGTATAGTGGTATAGTGGTATAGTGGTATAGTGGTATTGGCAGGCCTGTATAGTGGTATAGTGGTATAGTGGTATAGTGGTATAGTGGTATTGGCAGGCCTGTATAGTGGTATAGTGGTATAGTGGTATTGGCAGGCCTGTATAGTGGTATAGTGGTATAGTGGTATTGGCAGGCCTGTACATGTATAGAGGTATTGGCAAAACCTGTAGATCCAGATGAGCCGGCTCATCAGGATCTGCACTTTTGCAAGTATTAAAATTGTAAGTTCATTTTTTGACAACAAAAACACACCCTTTTCATATAAAATGGACTAGTCTGGCAGTCATTTTGTGGCGGTTGTATTGGTTACAAAATTAACATATCAAAACCCATTCCAGTTACTTTGGGGCAAAGGGTTAAGCTGACGATTGTGTCAAGGTGTCATTTCCTTGCCCATATTGGCAGTTGTGATTGATAATCTGGTACATTATTGACAGTATCTGTTTAATAATTGATGAAAATTACCATTAAAATGTTTCGAGGAATAAACTCACGATTTCAAGCCAACTCTCATAATTTCAGAGCTATATTTTTGTACATCTCCTGCCATGGAGCTTTCACTGTATGACAGGTATGTCAAAGAAGATGGGCCAATTTTTGCTGAAAAATATTTACTATAGGAATGAATGGCCTTTTTGTGGAATTTATCGGGGTATAAACTTGGAAAAGTCGCGGGAATACTGGACGAAGGCCGGAAGGCCTCGTCCAGAATTCCTGCAATTTTTCCAAGTTTATATCCCTGATAAATTCCAAAAAAAGGCCATTCATTCCATATAATTCCAGCATTTGAAATAAATTCATCAAGAAAATGTGTTTATTTTCCGTTTTCTTAAGAATTATTTTAACTGCGCCTGACGATTACGGAAAGTAGTTCGGCATGGAGTTCACTGGGATATAAATTTTGGACAGAGACTTGCTACGGACCAATCAAATGTTAGGGAATTGTGTAAATATTTTTGTGCTGGAATTATAGACTCATATTTTCCGTTAATGTCGTCGAAAGTTGGCGAGATTTTCATAGCATATATAAACATGTATGGAAGTGCAACGTCACAGTACTTGTACTTTAACGGCCTGCAAAGTTGGCCTAGATTTTTGGTGCTACTACACCGATTGATAACTTAATACCACTTGGATTTGACCTCTGAAGTAATCAAGGTGCATGATAACGTGGTTACAACAACAACAACGTCGCCCACTCCAAAGTAAGTATTATTTGATATTTTCCTTAATATGCAACAGATTTTGATGAAATATGGTGCAGCAAACGCGTCTTCATGAGCTGCATTTGGTGGTCTAGGGAGTTTGGCACAGACTTATGTCGTTTTTGCGGAGAATCGATTTCCGTGTCGAATCGATTCTTCGCAAAAACGACAGAAGTTTGGGCGAAAATACAGAGACCACCAAATGCAGCTTAACAAGATGCGTTTGATGCGCCATATTTCATCAAAATCCGTTATGTAATAAGGACACTAGAAAAGAATACGTAATTTGAATCGGTACTTGTTGTTGTTGTTAGTACCACGTGATCATACACCTTGGTAATATTTTATTTATTGAAGTTTGGCCCTTGGCAAGAAAGAGGGTTATTTAAAATATGGGGTTTTGTCGACATTTGAAGTCATGGTCGTGACCTTCCTCTTATTTACTTTACTGGGGTTTATTATTGTGGTTTTCATGGCAATTTGTATTTCTCTGACCTTCTGCTGGGGCCCGTTACACTAAACTAAAATGTTTGTAAGTTAAAAATTATGACACCTTCTAATTCTTCTAATTCTTCTAATTGGTCGCCCTATACTAGGGATGTTATAAGACAATACAAGATGTTTGTATTATTAATTCATTACAAAGGCAATGCAGAAAATGCAGCAACGCAGAAAATATTCTGCATGGGAAGTACTTCATGATGCCCTTCATTGCAGTGACAGGCCACTTGTTCTCCACTTGCAGTGAACAGGGGGGGGGGGGGGGGGGGGGGCCACTTGTCTTCATTGCATGACGCCACTTGTCTTCATTGCAGTGCAGGCCACTTGTCTCATTGCAGTGACAGGCCACTTGTCTTCCAGTTGCCATGTTGACAGGCCATGTTCTTCCATCATTGCAGTGGACAGGCACTTGTCTTCGGTGCAGGGTCCATAATGGTATGGGCTCGTATTTTGCTACATACCAGTAGCATATTTCACCAACATTGCAAAGTATACTTTTCTAGCAAAGTATACTTTGAGGGAGAAATTTTAAATTTTACGATTTTTTATTATACTGAATTTATTACATTATCACAGCCAAAATATGGCTGTGATAATGTAATAAATTCAGTATAATAATTCTGCATACTTTTAATCATCAAATATATGCAGTCGTTAGTTCTATATGAAATAATGCATTTCGGGGAAAAATAAATGATTTCTCCCTCAAAGTATACTTTGCTAGACAAGTATACTTTGCAATGTTGGTGAAATCGGCTACTGGAGATACAAGGGAATCTCAACGCCAAACGATACCTAGTTATTCTGCTTGTCCAATCGTGTCATGCGAGTAGTGCCAGACAATGTCATGTAGTACGAGGTTCCATGCAAGTTTTATGGGATAATCGCATACTAACATTACAATGGCCTGCCAAAAGCACGTATCTTAACCCAATCGAGCACGTCTGGGACGCTAACGACTTACGGTTTCGACAGCGCCCACAATCACCGAACCTGCCCATCCTATGGCGAGTGCTACTGCAGGAATGGCTGGATGTGACACAGAGTGAGCTATGGAATTATATAAACTCTACGAGAAGTCAGTCTGTGGCTGTGTAGGGGTGGACACACGCGGTATTAGCCATTCTACTTGGAAATGGTGTAATTTGTGTGAACTTTACATCGCTCCAGATAATGAATTAGTAATTGAGTATTGTCACTCCATCATTTCTGAAGCAATTGGGTATTTCAAAATTTTAATTGTGTAAAATAGAATCACACTACTGTGAACATATCAGCAGACCGCAGTTATTGAATAGTTTGCTTCTAAATGAAAACACATCTTGGTATTTCATTAGAATTGTCTCCTTGGAGACAATTCTAATGAAATACCAAGATGTGTTTTCATGGAAAAATAAGAAAATATGCTATATTTGTGGTCTGTTTATTGTTTTCTGTAGCATGATAGATACCACAAATTTTTCATTGCTTTTTGATACTCACTACTTCTGATTTCAATTGGGTTTTTGGCAATTTTAATTGGGTATTTACGCACATACGCAGCTTATCTGGAGCTCTGCTTTACATGTGAGTGTGGTCGACTTTGATCAATTATTTATAGTGATCGCATAACACATTAATAAAATATTTGTACATTGTCTTTCTAATGAATTAATACATCTAAATCACCTTTTATACTGATTGCATCTTGCATTTGTCTCAAAATGCCCAATTAAAGGGTGACCAATTTTGCGCATGTGTAGTCTGTAAATTTCAGATTTATTGGATTTATATTTCTTGAGCTATGTTCAATAAATGTAAATCCATCAATTGAAATTTCCAGACGATCCTAAATTTGCACTTACGAACATTTCAACATTATACAGAAGCCATGTACCTGGGGGCCGGCCGTTTCACTAAACTTCGTACGACTAAAATGTTCGTAAGTGCAAATTTAGGATCGTCTGGAAATTTTAATTGATGGATTTACATTTATTGAACATAGGCTGTTCAATAAATGTAAATCCAATAATTGTTTACCAGAAAACAGTGTCAATGTCAAATCTACAGACAATTTTGCACTTACAAAAATTTTAGTCGTACGAAGTTTAGTGAAACGATCCCCTGGTTTCTAATCACAAGCAGGGACAATGTAACAATAGTGCCATCCCTGCTACGCAATATCCACCAGTGAATGCCAGTAACCCGAACATTCTCATTAGGGGTTATCGTCTATTCTAATGCACTCTATAAATAGCACGCAAGAAAAGATTTTCCGACCTATCATTTTCTGATATACGCCGCAAATTTCAAAATTACAATACAGTTAACACTATAATTTAATTCCTGTACATCCCTGTAGAATGGCATATACCGGCGAGTGACTTGGTTAAACAAGTATACAGACTGCAAGGTGCATGATCATGTGGTACTAACAACAACAACAAGTACTGAAACTTCCAGAATCCATCCGATTCAAAGTACGTGTTCTTTTATATTGTCCTTATTACGTAACAGATTTTGATGAAATATGGCGCATCAAACACGTCTTGTTAAACTGAATTTGGTGGTCTCTGTGTTTTCGCCCAAACTTCTGTCATTTTTGCGAAGAATCGATTTCCGTGTCTCTGACACAGAAATCGATTCTTCGCAAAAACGACATAAGTCTGTGCCAAACTCCCTAGACCACCAAATGCAGCTCATTACGACGCGTTTACTGCGCCATATTTCATCAAAATATGTTGTATATTAAGGAAAATATCAAATAATACTTACTTTGAAGTGGGCGACGTTGTTGTTGTTGTAACCACGTGATCATGCACCTTGGATCAGTGTAGCGAACTTGTAACTGTGAGACACCCATTCCGAGGAATTCCGAGGCTCACCCAGTCTCTTGATATCAAAAGACACCAGCCTGTATTATATTAATTTTATCAGGTAATGTTTAAGTCTGCAGAATGAGAATTGATAATGTGGTTTTCATTGAAACGAATGTTGACTCGTTTCCTTGACAAATTCCACTGACATCATTCAGCTATGTGATGCCATTCGACCAATGAAACGTTAGCCTTCAATTTTTTGTAACCCAGATTTTCATATCAGGTGAATGCCTGAAATGACAATACGTTACGAGTCAGTATGTATTCGGCCAATACGAAGCTTGTTACCTGATAAAACTACCTACCACGACTCTGGGTGTACAAGTGAGTGCCTGAGGTGGACTGGAACTGGGGCTTGGGTCGGGTTTCCTCCTACAAAACACGCGTCACGTAATTACGGTAAACAAGATTGGACAAAACATGTGCTCCATTTAGAACAAGAGACGAGGCAAAGCCATGAAGGCCGGGTTTTTTCAAGGTACAGACAATTACTATCTGTTCCACGTTTTGCTGCCGACAAACTTTTGGCTATTAAAAACATTAAATCTAAAAAAAATTAAAAGAAAGTACTTTTTCATCAATAACAAAAAAGTCGCCCTCCCCAAAAAAAATGATTTGATGAAATTCCATCAAATATTGATTTTATTACGAAAAAACGATTGTCCTATGGGAATTTAACATGGGGGCTAAAAATAGATTTGTTTTAAATATTTTTTTATTTGTGGACCGATTTTCAAAATGTAACTTTTGTTTTCTTAATTACATCATTTTCAAGCTATCTCGCCAGGTTTCGTGGTCAATTTCCAAATTTTTTCGTTTTTTGATCCTCAAGGATCAAAAAATGAAAATTTTGGAAATTGACTCCCCATGTTTAAAAATTCCCATAGGAAAATAGTTTTTTCGCAATAAAATCAATATTTGATGGAATTTCATCAAACAATTTTTTTTGGGGAGGGTGACTTTTTTGTTATTGATGAAAAAGTACTTACTTTTAAATATTTTTTAGATTTAATGTGTTTAATAGCCAAAAGTTCGTCGGCAGCAAAACGTGAAACAGACAGTACATATAATTATGGTGGTTCTAGGTGGTATAGTAAGTGAGAAATAGACTTAAACATGAAAACTTAATATTAAAAATTGCCAAGTCGAAAAAAAGGTCACATGTTGAATAGTGGTATGTGATGGGCACCCACCCGTTGGTTATGAAGTAGTGCAAGTATGGTGGTTCTAGGTGGTACAGTAACACAGAAATCATGGACAAAACACGAAAACTCAACGTTGTAGACAAGTCCACCACCTGCGCACCCGGCTTTCGGCAATCCAATAACCGGGATTTTTTATTCAAAAACCCTGCTAAAAATGTAGACCCCTGTGCCTTGGATTATAAAACTTCCTGAGCATGTACTACATTCTCATGCTTGAAATCAGGTATACGGTTGAGTCTGTAGCCGATTTCACCAACATTGCAAAATATACTTTTCTAGCAAAGTATACTTTGAGGGAGTAATCATTTATTTTTCCTGAAATGCATTATTTCATATTAAACTAACGACTGCATATATTTGATGATTAAAAGTATGCAGAATTATTATACTGAATTTATTACATTATCACAGCCAGAATGGCTGTGATAATGTAATAAATTCAGTATAATAACAATTAATAAATTTATCCTTAAATTGAAAATTTCTCCCTCAAAGTATACTTTGCTAGATAAGTATACTTTGCAATGTTGGTGAAATAGGCTACTGAGCTGTACCAATAAAACTGTGTGAATGTGAGCAACAATATGAAAAGCATGTTCAGGCCATGAACAGGCCATGATTGGTGGACCCACTTCTACAGATAGATCAGAGCTCCTGATAAGGTGCGTATTTGCTTAAATACCCAATTAAAATTCCCAAAAACCCAATTGAAATCAGAAGAAGTGAGTATCAAAAAGCAATGAAAAATTTGTGGTATCTTCATCATGCTACAGAAAACAATAAACAGACCACAAATATAGCATATTTTCTAATTTTTCCATGAAAACACATCTTGGTATTTCATTAGAATTGTCTCCAAGGAGACAATTCTAATGAAATACCAAGATGTGTTTTCATTTAGAAGGAAACTATTCAATAAGTGCGGTCTGCTGATGTGTAAACAGTAGTGTGTTTTTATTTTACACAATTAAACTTTTGAAATACCTAATTGCTTCAGAAATGATGGAGTGATAATACTCAATTACTAATTACTTATCTGGAGCGCTGGATGGATAATATGAAACACGCCATGTGATATTGTACCTACGCACATCTCAATAATTTCATGAAATGCGTTCATGAAATTTACCAAATTTTCAGTAAATGGCGTCAAAAGTAAGCAAATTATCAGAGTACATGCGGAATTTTTTTTATCAACTTTTGACTTTATTGATGAAAAATATTGTTAATTTTGTAAACGTATTTAATGAAATTACGCAGATATCCGAAGGTAGAAAATCGCGTGGCGTGTCTTATATACGAGCCCGAGCCCATCTCTGAAAGTAGCGAAAATAATGTAATAAAGTTGAAAATTTACTTAGTTGAGCTGCAAAAAAACAAATAAGTGAATTTTTAAATTTGTTTTATTTTTTATAATTTGTTTTCATAAGGAAATCAATAATACATGGCTAAATTCAACTGTTTACACATCAACAGACAGCAATTATTGAATAGTTTGATTCGAAATGAAAACATGTCTAGGCATTTCATTAGAATTGTCTCCTTGGAGACAATTCTAATGAAATACCAAGATGTGTTATGGAAAATAAGAAAAATATGCTAAAGTTGTGGTCTGTTTATCATTGTTTTCTGCACCATGATAAAGGTACCACAAATCTTGTATTGCTTTTTGATACTCGCTACTTCTGATTTCAATTGGGTTTTTAGCAATTTTAATTGGGTATTTAAGCAAATACGCAGCTTATCTGGAGCTCTGTTTTAAAAACAGGCATTAGCATCACAGATAAACACTAGACAGTAAAATCTGCTAAAGTGTTCAGTTTTGACAGGTTCTACTGTCATATGAATCTATGTTTACTAGAATGAATATTACTGAAATGAAATATAAAGTCGGACCATACAGTGGAAAAGTGAGAGTGAATGGGCTTAACGTTCCACCAACAGCTACAGTGATATATAGACGGGACCACTACAGTGATATATAGACGGGACCACTACAGTGATATATAGACGGGACCACTACAGTGATATATAGACGGGACCACTACAGTGATATATAGACGGGACCACTACAGTGATATATAGACGGGACCACTACAGTGATATATGACGGGACCACTACAGTGATATATAGACGGGACCACTACAGTGATATATAGACGGGACCACTACAGTGATATATAGACGGGACCACTACAGTGATATATAGACGGGACCACTACAGTGTATATAGACGGGACCACTCAGTGTATATAGACGGGACCACTACAGTGATATATAGACGGGACCACTACAGTGATATATAGACGGGACCTCAGTTTAACATCTCATCTGGAAGTACTTGCGAACAGTAACTCTTGAAATCTACTCTCATACCCAGAGCTCCAGTTAATGTGCGTAATTTGGAGGTAAATTTCTTATTTCTCCATCAAAAATTTGGGAGTGCTTTAGAATCGTCTCAATGAGATGATTCTAAAGGACTCCCAAATTGCTATTTTTCATGAAGAAATAACAAAATTTCACCCAAAGTTGGTCAAATTAGGCACCTTAACTGGAGCTCTGATGCCGTCAGTGCTATGGACAGTACAGGAGTAGATTTCAAGAGTTACTGTTCGTGATTATCCAACAGACCAACCAAACAGTGGAACAGTACCTTGTGTCTTATTGTGTGACAATATATTACCATTTTCCCCTACACTTGCAGCCAAACAATGTGTTGTATATTTTCTAGAAAGGCGATGTACAGTATGTAAGCATAAGACAATTTGATGAAAGGAGAGCGTTTGTTTGTCCCATTCAAATCAAATCGGTGGTCACTCTAACTTACTAAGAGAAAACACCATGGCGTGATCTATGAATGTGTCGGGCGGGTTGTCGGCGTTGTCACACAACCCACGGAGTCGATGAAGCAGGACCTCGTTGGAGCTGTCCACAATGCTGCCTTGTAATATATACTCATGAAGAGGAGCTATGCCTCCCCGCATCGCCTGTGACAAAGCTGGGTCCATTTTCACTTAAAGCAAACTACAATTTTCAATATAAATGAAAAATAAATCCTTACATGTTAGATGGCGGACACCAAATTCTTAATTTGCCTTTGGGTGCCATCACATGGATTGCCTGGTGCCATCACATGGATTGCCTGGTGCCATCACATGGATTGCCTGGTGCCATCACATGGATTGCCAATAACCCTGCCTGGCAATCCATGTGATGGCACCCTAAAGGCAAATTAAGAATTCCAGCCAGCCAGAATCCTTAGAAGTCTTTGTATATAGCTGCACGTGACATGATTTGTGAACATGTTTGATAGTCTAGACCTAATAGAGTGGGAAAGGATGTGTAATAATATTGTGACCTAGATTTTCAGTAAATGTCTTATAATGGCTGTTTCCTCTACCACCCTGTCACAAATCAACACTTGTTGCCATCTACTTGTTGTTCACACCTTTATCCAGACCAGGGTTTGACACCAACAGGGTCCCAAGGTAACCACAGTAACCCATACATATATAAGAACAGTTACTAATACATTGAATTGTGGCAAGGTGAACATTTTGTAGAGGGTACCATATTGTAGCAGTATGCAGAAAACTGATGTTTTTTTTTTTTACGAAAATAGGATTTGTCGGTTACTGGTTAAAATGTGTTACATAAAACAACACCTAATTTCTGCATGTTTATGACTGATGTATACATGCCGCCATTTTCAAATTTAGACGGACATCAGGGATCGATGATACGAGTACAATTAAATTCACGTACTTAGCCAGATATATTTGCAGTAAAATGAAACTTTCGTGTTGTTGTTGTTGTTGTTGTTGTTGTCGTTGAGCTTCCCGCGCTGATTTTTCGCGGCACCGTATTAAAATACGTTGTACAATGTCATGTAGTTGTGGTCTTAAAAGTATTAAAAACGTATTAAGAATATATTTAAAGTTTGTAAGATATTGTGCACGTAATTCTAAACAACTGTACATATATACACACATTTGCACTGGCTATGAGTTTTATCACAACTTTTTACATTTAAAATATTTAATTTCTCATATCTGTAGAACTGTAGGCATAGTAGGTATCATCATGTAGCTTGTAGGTATAATCATGTAGCTTATAGTGGTGGGTGAGCTGGTTTCCGTGGAGACGATTTATTCTTTCAGCGGATGTATCCTTTGGTCGCTCCATATATATTGGAAAGTTCGATGTTGCAGTCACTGGTCCCACATTTGTTACTACAGCATTTTATCTTGTTTATTTATCAATTAACCACTACAATTTAGATACCTAGCCTCTGTGTGCCTATAGTCTAAAGGAATGAACAGTTAAAAGCAATTAAGATATTTAGTTTAAGAGTTTAAGAGTAAAATACAATGTATGTTACATTGCAGTCGTTAGTCACTTGTACATATTCACAGTGTTCCAGGTTTTACTGTAAAGTGTATAATATCGTAGTGTTAAAATATTGATAAAAAGCACCACAAGGTATTCTAGATCCTTGAATATCACATATTCCACCGCACATATCCGACCCATTAACCCCATTAAGATTAAAATACGACGTATGTCACAGTGCAAGCAATTGTCACTAGTAACCATTCACCGCCATCCAGGCTTCATGATAAGTATGAGTCTTCGATGTTGTTGTTGTTGTTGACGTTCCCACGCTGGATTATCGTGGCACCGTATAAAATGCGTAAGGCATGTTTTAAAATCACAGTAAAATCGTATTTAAAGTTTGTAATAAAATGTGCACATAAATCAAAACTACTGTACATATATACATTTACGAACGTGTTATATGTCAGAGTGCAATACATACAAGGCAAGCCATATCGTCACACTGCAGCGCTAAATGAAGCAACATTTGTAAGCAATTTATAAACTTTATTACTTGCTTGTGTTTGTATAGTAAAAGGTAGTCACGCTATTTCTAATTAAATATTGTATAATAATGATCGATTTAATAGGTGCATCCGAAACTGGCGTTTGAGACGGTTCAACTGAGTGGTAACAACATACACTTGTGATGAGAAAAAATGCAGAAAAATATTTACATTCCGTTTCTTTATACATGAATTACAAATATGTCAAAAGTATTGATCCGGCAGTCGCCGGACGTGCGCATGCCGCCCCTGGTACAGCGAGATCAATTATGCAATCATAATGTTGGGACCACATATGAGCCGCGTCACGAGAAAACCTGTCTTCGGGAGTCTGACGATGTCACAAGATATTATAGGAATGAATGGCCTTTTTGTGGAATTTATCGAGGTATACACTTGGAAAAGTCACGGGAATACAGGACGAAGGCCGGAAGAGCTTATCAAACACTCGTACGCCCTAAACTGGAATATTCATCACCAATTTGGAACCCCAGCAACAAACACATATAAAGCAAATTGAACAAGTTCAACGAAACGCTGCAAGATTTGTCGCCAGTAAACCTTTCAATCCTCATAAACCGGATAGTGTCTCATCTATTATTACATCTCTCCAATGGCCATCCTTACAACAACGTCGCCAACGTTATGACGTTGTCCTACTCTACCGCGTGGTTCATGGACTTGTTGCAGTACCTGCTACATACCTACCCACCTACCTACACCAGCATTGGTTAGGTCTACACGCAACAGTAACACTCACAAGTTTCTGCAACCTCACTGCCGTGTGAACGTCTACCTACATGTACATTCCTTTTTCCCCACGAACTGTACCATTCTGGAATGATTTGCCCTCTACTGTCGTATCAGCGCCGAGCCTGGACGCATTCAAATTATCCGTCCAGTCGCTCCCAGAGTTCCACGCCTATAAAGTCTGACCATGTACAGTGTACATATATGTTGGCACCAGCCTTTTAACCACGTTGAAGCACTTCACACTCCGCCGTGCACAGTTTTAATCCCTCTCCAGTAGATGTCCGACGAGGCGTTGGAGATTATTTCATTGAAGTTGAAGTTGAAGGCCTCGTCCAGTATTCCCGCGACTTTTCCATGTTTATATCCCCGATAAATTCCACAAAAAGGCCATTCGTTCCTTATAATTCCAGCATTTGAAATAAATTAATCAAGAAAATGTGTTTATTTTCCGTTTTCTTAATAATTATTTTAACCGCGCTTCACGGTTACGGAAAGTAGTTCGGCGTGTGAGTTTACTGGGATATAAATTTTGGACAGAGACTTGCTACGAGCCAATCAAATGTTAGGGAATTGTGTAAATATTTTTGTGCTGGAAATATGACGTCGTAAACTTACCTGACGTAATTTCCGCTGAGATTTCCAATTATCGACGTTTGGCAGACCGCCATTTTAGATTTGTTTCATGTTAAAATTATCTAACGAACAAAACGACAACGGATCTCAATGTTTTTTGTTATGTTATTTTTAATGCATTTTTACCAATGCGAGCATTATAAATTCGTTTAAATTGTATTTGAACTTTAGTTCAGTGTACGATACATTCCCCAATATATCTATAATCGGCCGTATGTGTGTGAAAAAAACCCCGAAACAGTCTTCGATCTGTCCTGGGTCCTGTCTGAGAATATATTGGATGAGCGTTAAACAACCGCACTAACGGTCGTACGATCGAAATCCACAGCGTAACATTTTGTATAAAAATGTCAGTCTGTTATATTTATTGACATGTGTTCCGCTATTTTGACAAAATGTTTTCGTTGACGCAGTTATCGACCACCATTTACAGGTGAATACTCTGTGGAAGCTATATTGTTTATTTTACATACATATCTAAAACAAGCAGTTGTGCGGGAAACAGGGCCCAGGTCTATAAATATTCTACCGACCATGGGGCCTTGTTTCCCGCACAACTGCTTGTTTTATATCTAGTTAACTCGACGCGAATTTTCAGTGTATTGCTCAATTCTTTCCTTTTAATATAATGTATAATATTAAAATTTAGCGCAACCTTTACCGATTTTAAGAAAATATCAAAATACAATAAAGCCATGGATGTTATGACTAGTACTAGTCTCATCTGTGTATATGCGCCGTCTGAGCAGAACATACGATGTTCGCCATTCAGTCACTGGAGAAACATTTCTCGATAACCGACTGGATACGGGTCGCCTATCGTACATTTATTGCATATATTGTAAGTTCCAGACTTTTTAGCAGGGGGTCTGTTGTCTGAAGATGAAAAGCTTCAATATGAATGCACGCTAACATCGTCTCCATGTGTGTCATGTTAATACAATAACTATATACGGTTGGATGATATTTCAAGGCAACATGTTGGGGACATTAGTGTCATGGGTTGTGAGTAAAACTATTGACAAGTCGTGACACAAATACAATAATACAAAACGTCAATAACTAGATACTGTGGGATTATATTTCCAGGCAACATGTTGGGGACATTAGTGTCATGGACTGTGAGTGAAAATATATAAGTCGTGACACAAATACAATAAGACTCTGCGCACTATCAATTGATATGGTTCTTCTAGTCATGTTCGGCAATTATCTATGCTCAATTGACTTGGGATCTTGTTATTTTATATCCCCCCACGCATTTCTTCGTTCTTTGAGATCATCGCATTTTCAGTAGAGTCTCCAAAATACAAAATGCTACCGTATCACTCTCAAAACAAACACAATGCGATATGGTAGGACAAGCTGATATTGTGCCATTTGTGGTAACAAATGTCTGCAAAAATGTTACCATATCCAGTTTGTCCATGTGGCAGACTTTCACGCGCTACCCTTGAAGGTGGTCTCACACTATAGGCGAGTGAGAGACTGCGATGCAGTAGAAATTACATGTAAGCGATGCAGGCTTTTGCTCTCACGCTATTCGAGTGACCGTGAACCAGGGGGATGGGCGTACAATTGGTACATGGGTAACTTATGTGAGTCAAAGAGGTGCACGGGTCTCAAAATGGCGGCACCCAGTGGAAGAAGCACCACGAGGTTGGTACATTTTGCATTTATTTTCACACTTACATTAAACTTTGAGCAAATACATATCTGGGAGGGAGCGGCGGTATGCGTCCCCGATAAACGGATACCAACGTCTTCACTGCCGCATCATTCAGTAAAATGTTATTGAAGGTACAATGGACGCCGGTGTGTAAACAAACGGATTTCTGTGACATTTCCGACCAAGTTTTTACCACTTTTTTTATTAAAATATGCGCTCCAATGCTTATTGTATGACATGTTGCCAACAAATAAGCATTATTTAACATATTATTTAGGAAAAATATGTTCGCATACCTCATACGCCCGAAAAAACTATGTGTATACAGACGAAAAAGTGTCTGGGTCGTAATGTATACCTTCAAAATGGAATCAATGTTGATGCTGATGATAGCTTAGAAACGATGTAACTAAGAAAATAATAGATATAGTTTTAAAAATCGGTTCACAAATTCAATTTTTTAAACAAATCTGATTATAGGCCCCATGGGAGGGGGTGATATATGATTTTTTTTTTCGCAATAAAATTAATATTTGATGTAATTTTATTAAATAAAAAAATTGTCTGACTTTTTTAAGATTGATGAATATGATTTTGTTCATTTATATATTTTGTAGATTTAATGTGCTTAGTAGCCAAAAGTGCATAGTAGCCAAAAGTAGGGCGGCCGAAAAAAGGTACATGTATATTGAATGGCATTCAGAATTGACAGGAACAGTGGATACATACCATTTGATCATTTTATTTTCTGCGGAGCGCGTCACATTTGGACGTGTATCTACTGTACGAGTACTCACTAATAATAGAAAGAAAAGTCATGCAGAGCATGATGTTATTAGCCGATCAAATCAGGGTTCAATATATGTCCACATTTTAGTAGTTACGGAATCTCAGGGAAAAGTGAGAGAAGTGTTGATTTCCTCCGAAACCAAATTCTCCCAGTTATATTTAGCTATCATTAATATCTGATCATAGCAATACTTATGGTAGTCAAATGTAAACAATATTATTGCAGTTGAAATAATTAACCTTTGAATATAGGTGAAGGCGCTTAGCATTACACAAATATGTAGCAAGTCAACCGAAATATCATAAATACCCGATTTTTGGCGGCCATCTTGAAAATATGATAATTGTATACTGAATATTAGTGTAGTTTACGTAAATTCTTTAATATATCCATCAGAAATGTTTTTTAACAACTCACACCAATTTCCAAGTTAAGGACCATGACCTATTGGCTCATATATTGGCAATTTTCGACTTCGGTCAAGCATAAAGTTCAATGACCTTGAAATGACCTTTAGCTTGGTTTAAAAAATGGCACCAGGATTTTTTGGTAACCTTATACATTCAAGTTTATAAAAACACCGGGTGCCATAAATTAACACGAGGTGCTGGAATCTTATATATATACCTACAATTGCCCCTGGACTAGAAGGCAAACCGCCTAACTTTAGTTTACCGTGTTTATTTATAGCCAACTTGCAAACCACCTAACTTTAGTTTACCGAATGCAAATGTTTATTTATAGCAAAATTGTGTTATTTCGCTATATTTAAAGTTTTCAACAGAGATAATGGCCAAAAATGAAAAATTATCCGGTTGATGTAATTTGGAAGTGATACAACAAATTTCGCGTTTGTAGATTACGGAATATAGGATAAAAGGGTGGTTACAAACTTGTTCACAAACCAATTGATAACCAATATTTAGCCGATCTATAAATAGATCGGCTAATAAACGATATATAAATAGATCGGCTAATAAAAAAAACAAGAACAGATCGGCTCTCGAATGGTTACAGCAGCATATCAAGAACAACAGAAAGAAGACAGTTCACGCTGGCTGTTCTGTTTCAATCGCAACGGGAGTAATGGGAGTACAGTACAACCTCTCTACAACAGCCACCCATGGGAAAACGCAAAATTGGCTGCTGTAGAGAGGTGGCTGTTGTAGGGAGGTTAATGCTGAATTAAATATTGTCGTCTGCAGTCTATTTATTTTATTCGATAATTCTTATCAAATACACGCTTTGACAGCATTTTAGAATCATTTCCAATGGAAATGATTATAAAATACTGTCAAAACATGTTTTTATTGACAAAGAAGGCAAAGGCAACAGCAGACGACAATGTTCATGCTCAGCAGTCTAAGGGTTAAATATAGAGGAAATCATCCATTTGGGATATAAAATAGCGACTGTTACAGAGAGGGTGTTGTTGTAGAGAGGTGGTCGTTCGGGGAGGTTCGACTGTAGTAGTAATTGTTTAAGTAATGCGAAGCGACTGGATGCCTACACGGATAAAAACGTCCAATGTGGTGTACTAATAAGTTCCAGACACTTTTTCGTGCGTATACATACACCTAGTTTCTCTCGGGCGTAAGAGGTGTGCGAACATAGTTTTCCCGAACAATATGTTACATAATGCATATGTATTGGCAATAAGTCATACAATAAGCAATGTAACATATATTTTTTATAAAAAGTGGTCAAAACTTGGTCGGAAATGTCACATAAACCCGTTTATTAACACACAGGCGTCCATTGTACCTTCAATAACATTTTACTGAATGATGTCTCAGCGAAGACGTTAGTAGCCGTTTATCGGGGACACATACCACCACCACCTCGCCTATATGTCTTTGCTCAAAGTTTAATGTAAGTGTGAAAATCAGTACAAAATGTGCAAACCACATGGTGCTTCTGCCACTTGGCGCAGCCATTTTGAGACCCGTGCACCTTTTTGACTCGCATAAGCTACCCATGTACCAATCGTACGCCCATCCCCCTGTGAACTGTATATAGTGAGTAACGCATGGAAGAAAGGATGCCTGTCATCAGACATGAAAACTGCCTTTCAGAGCAACATGTTTTTCATACCCACTTTTAAAAAAATGGGTTTATAGATTTCGTCATGGGTGTCCGTCCGTCAAGTTTTTTTTGTAAGAAGTAAAACGTTTTAACCGCAATATGTAGGGACTCGAAACTTGGTGTGTGCCTTCCTTATGGTGTGTAGATGCGCAATGTGAATTTCTATCTTTGATTCGACCTCCGGTCATGAATTATCTCCCCCCGTACACATTTAGGGGTGGGTTGGTTATCGACGGCGCGAAGGGCCAAACACATTGTTTTGCACATCCACGGACATACCTCGGCAGATTAACCCTTCCAAGGTACATGCCCACGCAGCAGGTTACACAGTACTACTACTTTTTATTTTCTGTCATGCCTTATATGAGCCATTTGTCTACCCACTAACGAGTTATTTTTAATTACGGCGCGTGTTAATTGGTGTTAAATCGCATTTTATATGCCGCGACCAGAAAGGGTATTTTCCGACCTCGTGCTATTTTTACCAACACGCGTCACGTGACACGGTCAATCATATCACATCTTTGACTAGCTACAATATGCGTAGCGGTAATCGACTATTACCGCTACAATGCTCTATTCATTTAATATTCACGTTAGCAAAATATACTTCCCCATAAACATCGATAAAAGTGACAAAAATAATCTACACATATATGTATATGTATATAAATAAACAATTTCGCAAAATCAGCCCAAAAATATGTTTATTTGTTGATATATTTGACTTTATTCGCAAAATTATTGTCTGGACGTTGCAGCCGTTTCCATCCGCCGCCATCTTTAGTCACGTGATCTCTCATGATTACTCTAGTTTCCATATATGGTAGCGGCGGCCATATTTGGAATGCTGACATACCGCGCGAAACAATGGCCGCCACAACATGTGTTCATTGTGACAAGCAATTTACAACCAAAGGCAAAGGTTTTAGAAGAAAAAGCTTGAATTCAAAATTAAGTGTGATTGACCAAACAATAAAGGAAGTTATTGAAGCCGAATTTGACGTATTACTGACACCCGAACAGAAGCAAACGCGCTTACTATTTACTATTTCCGGTGGGTTCGTAGTAAAAGTTGTAGGATGACGTCATGTGTATGTCGCTATAGCCCCGCCCACTAAGCACGTGATTAGGTCCAGATTTGAATGTTTCACATGCGGGGATATCCGAATGAATCGGGAAATGGAAACAATATGGAGAACACACAGAAAATATGATGGTCGTTTTTATAACCCGCGTTTAAAAGCACAACATCGCCATACCATGCTGTTTTGATATGCGCAGGTCAGAAAATAATGATTTATTGTACTTGTAGAGATAATTTCAGGACCGTTTGTATACTAGTTCGATCATAATCGTGTTCCAAAATGCCGCATCTCGAATCGCGTCGCAAACCAAGAAAGTTGCTAACGTATTTATAGAGCACCGCTTTCATACTGTAGCGAGAGCGGAAGTATGACTATTCATTCTAATCTTTGACATGCGCAGTGAAGTATCGGAAGTTGAGAAGAAAAATCTCTGTTCGAGTCCAAATCTAAATCTCCACGTAACTCTTTCCATTTGGTGATCTGGTCGCCAATATTAACCACTCTCTCTCTCTCTGTACTGCCTGTCCCTCAGACATTTTGCCTTTTTTTGGCCGACGCCGTTTCATACAATTTCCGTCCTGGACGTTTCCACATGTTGATATTCTTGTTTACATATTGGGAAGCCTACTGGCGCGCGTAGTATACTGCGCATGCGCACCGCAAGCCGTGATGTGAAAGTCATCGTCCCCGCACATTGTCAAAATAGACTGTCGCTAACAGTAAATTGATAATTAATAAATGATTATATTTGTATAGCGGGAATTCGTAATTTTTAGAACTGGTGGAATAGTGACATAAGTATACACTTATTTAATTCCTATAAAGAACATTTTGTGCCTACTGCGTGGGCATGTACCCTTCTCGGAATCATTCATATGTACAGTGACTAATTATAATTAATATCCAACGATTCGTGTAGCAAACAGGAATGGATTTTGATATGTTAATTTTTAGCCAATCCAATCATCACAAAATGATTTTCAGACCAGTCCATTTATGAAGAATGGGATGTTTTTGTTCTCAAAATTATGAAAATTACTTGCAAAAAGTGTAGATCCTGATGTGACGGTTCGTCACGAGACGGCTTATCTTGATCTACACGTTTTGCCAATACTACTATGCAGGCCTAGGGTGTTGAAAGGGTTAATGGGGCTCGTACGCACCAGTCGCACCAGTCGTACCTGCTCTGCCTGGGGGCCGTTTCACTAAACTTCTTACGACTAAAATGTTCGTAAGTGCAAATTAAGAATCGTCTGGAAATTTCAATTGATGGATTTACATTTATTGAACATATGCTGCATATGCACCCTATGCTCATTAAATGTAAATCCAATAATTGTTTACAAGAAAAAAATGTCAATGTGTCATTTACAGACTATCATAAGTTTGCACTTACGAACATTTTAGTCGTACGAAGTTTAGTGAAACGGCCCCCTGGAAGGGTCAAAATTGTTCGTGTATGCTGTGTGTTGATTGCATCACAGCACACATCCTTGCACTGGATGTATATATATATGAAGGGTTTAACTAACGTTGACATGACTTGAAGTCAAATCTAGTTGTGTGTTATTTAGTTTCACTGTACGACATTTTCATCCATCTCAGCCATATCAATAGTACATTGTATTTGCAATATATTGTAAATACAATGTACAGTGGGGTCAGCGTGTGGTGCACACACGAACGAACACGACAGGTTGGAACCAACCTGCCGCGTTCGTTCGTGTGTGCACTTACACGCTGACCCCACTGTAGCTAACTAAACTGATAGTTCATACAATGCCTTATAGCTTAAAGGTACACGCCAACTCAGTAGGCACTACATGTTCTTTATATCCGAGACATCATCTGAGACATTGTCTGGCAAAATAAACATTCATTCATCATTACCCCACGTATTGATTGCCGTTTTATACATTTTATATCAGACGTAAATTTTCACACTGATATCAAGGGCGATAACCGTGTTTCATTAAAATACTAACGGGCATTACTATTTATTATCTGTATGTATTTTTTGATGTGCAATGATCATACTTTATAATCTGTCCCTGATACTACCGCGCGTCACTATCAGTAAGTATAAATTACAAATATAAATACAAAAATATATGATTTATATAGCGAAATTTGTCGGGACCACAATACGAGTTCGAATTTTCCGGAGTGTTCGACAGAGACCGGTTCGAGAGATCGATCTTCTACTGTATTACTAAATGATTATATCTGTATAGCGGACATTCGTAATTATTAGAACTGGTGGAATAGTGACACAATTATACACTTATTTAATTCCCATAAAGAGCATGTTGTGCCCACTGAGCGGGAATGTACCTTTAAGGAACAACGACGGTTAATCACATATTCCCGGACATACAAATACGTACACTGCATGTCTGCAAGAGGAGACGGGACAATCTGAGACTTCGTTATAATATGATAATTTGTTACTCTTCAGATCAATTGTTCAAACCGTTCTTCCAAGGGATTGATTATTGACCGAACAGGACATTGATCTTTACTTCGATACGGTCAATTATCTTCTGTTTTGGGTAAATAATAAGTCAGTTGGAAGAATAGTTTCATGTATTTTACTATTGTATACCTAAATGGAATACACGAATGCTATGTACATGCTTATCTGATATGAGGATTTATCGAAATCACAGGGCCGTTTCACTAAACTTCGTACAACTAACATGTTCGTAAGTGCAATTGTAGGATCGTCTGGAAATTTCAATTGATGGATTTACATTTATTGAGCATAGGCTGCATATGCAGCCTATGCTCAATAAATGTAAATCCAATAATTGTTTACAAGAAACTCACGAACATTTTAGTCGTACGAGTTTTAGTGAAACGGCCCCAAGTACTCGTTTGACGACGTTACGTCATAATTAATTCTGCCAGTATAAGAACCACGGAGTTAGCCCCTTATTCCACAGAACCCTTCAAATATGACACACACCGATATTCGATTTATCGCCAAGTTGTTGCCCCGGAATCCAGAATTAAACCATGTCAAATGTGATAATTAATACCACAGTGTATTAAACTTCACAATGCACGCGTGTAATAAATTAGACAGAAATTAGCAGAAAACATGTTATGCCACTACATCTTCAACGTATAATAATCATGTGCTTACTTGGATGTAATAAAAACATCTAACATATGTTTGCTTAATAAATATCATATTAAATTATCACGTATTTAAAGGAACATGTCCACTCAGTATGCACAAACTGTACTTTATATTACAGACATCATTTGAGACATTTTCTGGCAAAATAAACATTCATTCATAATTACTCCACGTATTGATTGGCATTATTATACATTTTATATCAGACCTAAATTTCCACACTGATATCAGGGTCGATAATAGTGTTTCCTTAAAACGTTAACGGACACTACCATTTATTATCTGTATTTATTTTTTGATGTTTTAAATAATTAAAAAAAAACATGCCTCATTTGCATATGAAATGTCCTGATACCACCGCGAGTCACTATCAGCAAAATACATATTACTAAATTATTATATATATGTATAGCGGGCACTCATAATTTTTAGAACAGGTGAAAATAGTCACACAATTATACACTTATCTAATTCCTATAAAGAACATTTTGTGCCTACTGAGTGGGCATGTACCCTTCTCGGGATCATTCATATTTACAGTGACTAATTATAATTAATATCCAACGATTCGTGTAGCAAACGGTAATAAACCAGATATACGCAACAATATTTATACATTATATATACAATGGGACCTCTCGCAACCGGACACCAAGAAGACACATGTGATCTTATTTTTGATGAGTTTCTTGGTGATTTATCTCAGGTGATACTGTCTGTTTGTGATCGCATGGCACACAACTATGGCTCAGTATGATCAAATGCCGGATTTACAGTGAAACCTCTCTAAGCCGGACAACCTGGGGACCTCCCAGAAAAAAAGGCTGTCTAACCCGACAATGTTTGACCAAAGAAAGAAAAGTTGGCGTAGTTGCTCATATATGTGGCTGGAGAAATGTGGCTTATGGAATGTGTGATCAGTGTAGATCCTGATCAAATAGCACACTCATGTAGCCTGATAACGATATACGAGTACACAATATACCGCCAACACATGCATGAACTTCAGAAAGAGGAGATACACGTCGTATATTGATTGCTAGAAGCATGACGAGTGTTTCATTGATTGAATGGCGGACGATGCATATCCTTATCAGTCTGTGCGGATGCACAGGCTGATCTGGATCTACATTGATCGCAAAACACATAAGCCCCATTTCTCCGGACACATTCATATACTGTATATAGTATTCCCACATGCCCACATGAGAAACCAGCTATGTCAGTTTGCTCATCCCCCCACCCCTCATCACACAGAGGAAGTCATTGATAGGTTTAATTTAAACATAGTTTATTGCATATAAGTACAATGGGCTTGGGATACAAGTTCTCACAACATTAGTTACAGCCCTTACCCAAGTATTACAACACTACAACAATGACGATAAGTATACAGGTATATGTTGTACATGGGTACAGACAAATAATCATGTGGTATATATAATTTTATGATTGTATAATGTACGCGGGGGGAGGAACTTGGGAGAGGAGATTGGGAGAAAGAATGAAAGAGCCATGTGTCACAATGTACATATACTATATAACCTAGCTAATTCATCGCTCAATTTG
The DNA here is from genome assembly GCA_029237695.1 of Conchocele bisecta. Lineage (NCBI taxonomy): Eukaryota > Metazoa > Mollusca > Bivalvia > Lucinida > Thyasiridae > Conchocele > Conchocele bisecta. The sequence goes on along the minus strand of CM055273.1, from coordinate 98,439,434 downwards.
ATTTCAGTGTTCATTATTATCAGGTGGTAGTGGATGAAAATGGAAAGCATCCGATAGAGCTTGCGTTCCAGGCATCCACCTATGGTGTTGCTTAAATATGTTTAATATATTCTTGTACAGCTTTAGAAATAACATTATTGCACTCGTTGTTTTCTTCACGTGTGCCATGCAAAAGCATATGCGCGTTTAGCTACAATAATTCGCCGTCGATATGTTATCTACGGCTACAATATGACCCATTTGTCACAAATTGACGAGTTCGTTGGATAGGTCGGCAGATGGATCTGATGGCTAAGACTAGTGAACACAGTTGGATTAGGTGTAGCATGTATATTATGGTTAAAACACGTCGTCAAGTAAAATATGATTACTATTTTACACACAAGTACAAGTGAACCCCTCAACACTTCAACACAAACACATGTCAAATAACCACCCTGCTTATGAGTGTATCATTTCATAACACAATTCCAAAGTGTCTCATTACCCCACATAATGTTACAAATGTCAACTACCCCACAACTGTTCACAAGTGTCTAATTCCCACACAGGATCATAGGTGTCTAATTCCCCACATAAGTGTCTTAAGTCCCACACCAGTTCATAAGTGTCTAATTCCTCACAAGTGCACAAATCCCACACAGTTCATAAGTGTCTAATTCCCCACACAAGTGTATAAATCCCACACAGTTCATAAGTGTCTAATTCCCCACATAAGTGTCTAAATCCACACACAAGTGTATAATCCCACACAAGTGTAATCTAATCCCACACAGTGTCATAATTCCCACAAAGTGTCTTAAGTCATCACCACCGTTCATAAGTGTCTAATTCCTCACAAGTGCACAAATCCCACACAGTTCATAAGTGTCTAATTCCCCACACAAGTGTCTTAAGTCCCACACCAGTTCATAAGTGTCTAATTCCTCACATAAGTGTCTAAATCCACACACAGGATCATACGTGTTACATTAGCAACTGCATTAACTTATCTCTAGAGTCCATTGTCAGTAAGTGTGAATATACAGGACGATAGTACTCAATAATACACCCGGCCACCTCAGGACATGTAATGGTCCACACATGACAAGTCACGGCCCACACAGGACACGTAATGTTCCACACAGGTCAAGTATTGGTTCACCCAGGAAAAGTAATGGTCCACACAGGACAAGTAATGGTCCAACCACAGGACAATGTTCCACAGGTCAAATATTGTTCCACATCGGACAAGGAATGGTCCACACAGGCCATTCACAGTCCACACAGGACACGTAATGTTCCATGCAGGTAGTGTAAGGTCCAGGCCTCAGAGTATAGTCCCCCACTCATGGAAACGTAATAATGGAAAGTTCTTACATATTAGCCCAGGAACAAACGGTCTCAACAATGCACATGCAGGCTCGCTTCCTCGCCTCGCTGCTCTCACATGCCCGTAGCACGGCCACACCCAAAAACCACCTGTCCAATACAAAACTATCTTCTAGCAAAAATTCCAGAATTACAATGTATGTCCAAAAAGAAAATATCTTGTTAAAAAACAATCCTCAGCTATTTGTCACTTAGCCACTCTACTAAAGTGTCAATGAATGAACAATTCATTTACTGTGAAGTCTGGTATAATATTTCACAATCTTAGGCGAATGCCTATTTGAGAATATTAATAACACTTTAGTAAAAATAATCACATTTGAACTTCAGATAAAATTACACAAAGCCTTTGACTAGTAAAAATACATATTCACAATTCACACAATTCACACACAAACTACATGTCACTAAAACTAATGCACATGTACTTACAGTTGGATAACTCAGTCTGCTGTCTCTAATACAAGTATTGTTGTTGCCTAGTCGAGATTCAAATGTCCACTGTCCACAATGACCCCACTTCAACTCATGTACAATGCACATGTCCAAACACACAGGTAACCTGCTTGACCACTCAAAAAACCAATACACAGGAATGTCAACATGTATCTCCCAGTAGATATTCACTCACTACATACATGTACACTACCGTATTTGACCACCTATGTGTCCAGTGTCCAGCAAACCATATGTACCTATATACCCAACAATGAATATTGTGACAATTCCTCCCTCCTTAAGTGTAAAAATGGAGAATCCACTTTTTACTCCTACTTCCTCCTCACTAAAATCAACTATTTTCACGCCGTCTGGTTTCTTCGTCGTAATTACAGACCTAACAACTACATTCGCAATCCCAACTGTGGTTTCTGCTCTCACTACTACTGTGCATGTCGACTCAGGAAATCTGCTCCCACGTTATCCGACCCCTTGATCGCGATAATTCGAAACCTGTAAGGCTGAAGAGATAAAGCCCATCGCATGATACGTGAATTTGCCACCTTGGCACGATTCAAGTATATCAGTGGCTGATGATCAGTTTCAAGGAGAAAATTTCTGGCCATACAAGTATGTCTGAAACTTCTGTACAGCCCACACTATCGCTAAGCATTCACGTTCAATGACAGAGTATGCCCGTTCCCTGACCAGCAACTTCTTACTCGCATATGCAACTGGGAACTTCTCTCCATCATACTCCTGTAATATCACTGCCCCTAATCCGCTATCCGAGGCATCTGTACGCAGGATGAATTGTCTCTCACAGTCTGGCAATCTCAAAACAGGGGACTGTGTCAGTATCTGAGATAAGTTCCGAAATGCCCCTTCTTGCTCTATCCCCCAACTTACCTTTGTTGGTTGTCCCTTCTTCGTCAACTCGGTCAATGGCGATGCTATGGAACTGAAATTTGGAATGTACTTCCTGTAGAAGCCAATCAGTCCCAGGAATGATCTCACCTGTTTCTTTGTCTCGGGATGTGGACACTCCTGAATACTCTGTACCTTGCTTGAGTTAGGTTTCATGCATCCATTTCCAATGACGTGCCCTACAAAATCCAATGATGAAATAACCTACCAAACATTTTGTTGGCCTTGCTGTCAACTTCGCTTGACGCAACCTGGAAAACAAGTCTGTGAGTACCTGTACATGTTGCTGCCATGTTTCCGTGTGAACTAGAATGTCGTCGACAAAGTTTTCAATGTGGTTCATCCCATGTAGAACTTTTCTCATCATCCTACAAAAACAAGCTGGTGCCCCAACTAAACCAAATGGCATCTTTTTGAACTGATACAGACCTTCTGAGGTAATAAACGCCGTTAAATGTCTGCAGGACTCTTGTACAGGTATTTGCCAGTACCCTTTACTGAGATCGATTTTCGTAAAGTACTTACTTTTGCTCAGTCTGGCGAATACTTCTTCCGGGTTACTCATGGGCTCACAATCAAATTCACTGATTTTGTTTAACTTACGAAAATCACAACAGAATCTGTAACTTCCGTCGGATTTCTTCACCATCACAACTGGAGATGCATACGAAGAATTTGATGGCTCTATGATCCCCATACCTAGCATGGATTTGACTTCTGATCGCATACTATCTCTCAAGGAATGTGGTACAGGATATGGTCGAGAGCGAACTGGTTCTTCTGCTGTAAGCCTAATAGAGTGTTCAACTACATCGGTACTTCCGGGTAAATCGGTCAGAACATCTGAAAATTCTCTAAGCAGTTTTCATACCTCGAGTTGCTGCTGTACCTCTAGCTCTGGTGAAATCTGGACGTCTTGTATCGACTCTTTGGCTTGGAATCTCGGTAACAACAACTTACCTGAAACTGTCTTATTTGTGTCATCTCGGTCTTCCACTTCAGGCTCAATAACTCCGACACATACTTGCGCTATGATGCCTCTGTCACCAGAATCTGTCTGCGCTGGTGCTTCCTGTTCCCGCTCTATGTATTGTTTTCCACTTACTGCTGCCTCTCTAACCGATTTTAGAGCAGGGTCCTGGCTTTGATGCGTCTTCACATCCTCTACTCCGATATCACTAATAGGTGCTGGAACATGTAACTTACTTGGTGTTCGAGACTTATTCCGTTCTCTCTGTGCCCTAGTTTCGACCGCCTGTATAAGTGCTTCCGTTGGCTTCATCTGAAAATGTGGTTCATGCCCAATCCCATCTGGATTAGGATCTCCAGGATTTCTAACTCCAGGAATGTTACCCAATATGAGATCATAGACCGGGTTTTCCATGCAGAGTGCCTCAATTTGTCCAACCAAGTAAGGGGTATCAACATCAATTTCGACCACATCAACCTTTCTAACAGTTCCATCAACCAATACACAAAGACGAGTTCTCCCCGTGAACTCGTGTGTATTCACTAAATCTTTCCGCACTACTGCGCTACTACAACCACTATCTCTAAGGACCTTGACCTTTGTATATCCTACATAACCCTCTGAAACTGGCATCCCACTAAACGGTTTTTCGGTCTGCATTTGCCTTGCAGGCTGCACTAACAATAGGGAGTTCATGGCCACACTGAAGGTGTACCTTACAATCTGAAATGCAACAAGGTTCAAGTGTAGATTCATTTGGAATTAAACAACTAACAATGACCTTGGGCTTTGTTTCCTCTTGTTCTACAACACAGTTTCCTGACTCAAAATTCCTACCATATCCCCGGCCTCGACCTCGGCCTCGACCACTCCATCCTTCCCTTGACTTATCAAATGGCTTAAACCCTGATCCACTACCCATCGACTTAGTCGGACAGTCTCTAACCATATGACCTGGATTACCACAGCCATAGCACTTCCTACCCACTTCACGAACGCGATCTACTCCTGATGGAATACATTTACTGGAATGATTCACATTGCGACTGTCTCTACCTGTATTCAATTTGCTACTGCAATCAAACCCCCCATGAGCCTCGTTGTATTGTTCTGCCAGTACCGACATTTCATGAACGGTTTCTGGTTTTCGTTCTTTTAGAAAAACAGCCAAATTCTTACCCATTGCCATCATAAATTGTTCCTTAATAACAGATTACTTAGCCCATCATAAGTTTTTGGTGCATTCCCAAGTTCCATCCATCTGTCAAGATAATTTTCTAATCGTGCAACAAATTGCGAACTACTTTCCCCAGACTCGGGTTTACTGTTTCTGAATTTATGTCTGAATCCTTCTTCAGTCAATTGAAAGCGTTTCAACAGTGAGTCCTTCAAAGTTTTGTAATCTGCTGCATTTGTTGGAGACAATCGTGAATAAACTTCTAAAGCTTTTCCCTTCAACAATGTACTCAAATTCACAGCCCATATATCTTCAGACCAACCAGCCATTTCAGCAAAACGCTCAAACTTTTGAATGTATGCATCTAAGTTATCCTTTCCTTCTTCAAAGGGAGGTAATCTGGGTAATTTCATTTTTGCCCCACCACCGTTATTGTACGAGTGATTACCTGCATTATCATATGCTAAAGACATATCACCTGATGCCCTACTTCTAACTCGTTCAAGTTCAATTTCCTTATCTAACAGCTCTAACTTGCACCTAGTCTGCTCTTTAGACAACTCTAACTCGAAATGCTTTTGTTTTTCCTCAGACAAGGCTAATTCCTTCCTACTCTCTCGCTCCCTATTTCTCTCATCTCTTTCACGTGTAAGCTCCTCTCGCTTCTCGATAAATGCTAGCAATTCATCCCCTTGATAACCAAACCCCTGTCCAAGTTCCATTAACTTTTCAAAATCCATATTTCTCGTCAATGAACCTTCACCTACAAGCCTAAATCCAATTAATATCAATAGTCCTATTGCCAATATCCATATACCTTTTTCCGAGCAATGACCTATCCCACCGCTGCCACCATTTGTCACAAATTGACGAGTTCGTTGGATAGGTCGGCAGATGGATCTGATGGCTAAGACTAGTGAACACAGTTGGATTAGGTGTAGCATGTATATTATGGTTAAAACACGTCGTCAAGTAAAATATGATTACTATTTTACACACAAGTACAAGTGAACCCCTCAACACTTCAACACAAACACATGTCAAATAACCACCCTGCTTATGAGTGTATCATTTCATAACACAATTCCAAAGTGTCTCATTACCCCACATAATGTTACAAGTGTCAACTACCCCACAACTGTTCACAAGTGTCTAATTCCCACACAGGATCATAAGTGTCTAATTCCCCACATAAGTGTCTTAATTCCCACACCAGTTCATAAGTGTCTAATTCCTCACAAGTGCACAAATCCCACACAGTTCATAAGTGTCTAATTCCCCACACAAGTGTATAAACCCCACACAGTTAATAAGTGTCTAATTCCCCACATAAGTGTCTAAATCCACACACAAGTGTCTTAAGTCCCACACAAGTGTATAAATCCCACACAGTTCATAAGTGTCTAATTCCCCCCATAAGTGTCTAAATCCACACACAAGTGTCTTAAGTCCCACACCAGTTCATAAGTGTCTAATTCCTCACATAAGTGTCTAAATCCACACACAGGATCATACGTGTTACATTAGCAACTGCATTAACTTCTCTCTAGAGTCCATTGTCAGTGAGTGTGAATATACAGGACGATAGTACTCAATAATACACCCGGCCACCTCAGGACATGTAATGGTCCACACATGACAAGTCACGGCCCACACAGGACACTTTACGTATGTTCCACACAGGTCAAGTATTGGTTCACCCAGGAAAAGTAATGGTCCACACAGGACAAGTAATGGTCCACACAGGACAATGTTCCACACAGGACAAGTAACGGTCCACACAGGACAATGTTCCACACAGGTCAAATATTGTTCCACATCGGACAAGGAATGGTCCACACAGGCCATTCACAGTCCACACAGGACACGTAATGTTCCATGCAGGTAGTGTAAGGTCCAGGCCTCAGAGTATAGTCCCCCACTCATGGAAACGTAATAATGGAAAGTTCTTACATATTAGCCCAGGAACAAACGGTCTCAACAATGCACATGCAGGCTCGCTTCCTCGCCTCGCTGCTCTCACATGCCCGTAGCACGGCCACACCCAAAAACCACCTGTACAATACAAAACTATCTTCTAGCAAAAATTCCAGAATTACAATGTATGTCCAAAAAGAAAATATGATGTTAAAAAACAATCCTCAGCTATTTGTCACTTAGCCACTCTACTAAAGTGTCAATGAATGAACAATTCATTTACTGTGAAGTCTGGTATAATATTTCACAATCTTAGGCGAATGCCTATTTGAGAATATTAATAACACTTTAGTAAAAATAATCACATTTGAACTTCAGATAAAATTACACAAAGCCTTTGACTAGTAAAAATACATATTCACAATTCACACAATTCACACACAAACTACATGTCACTAAAACTAATGCACATGTACTTACAGTTGGATAACGCAGTCGGCTGTCTCTAATACAAGTATTGTTGTTGCCTAGTCGAGATTCAAATGTCCACTGTCCACAATGACCCCACTTCAACTCATGTACAATGCACATGTCCAAACACATAGGTAACCTGCTTGACCACTCAAAAAACCAATACACAGGAATGTCAACATGTATCTCCCAGTAGATATTCACTCACTACATACATGTACACTACCGTATTTGACCACCTATGTGTCCAGTGTCCAGCAAACCATATATACCTATATACCCAACAATGAATATTGTGACACCATTCAAAACATGTGAGCAACCGAAGTGCATACCAAAACCTCTTGATGCTAGGTCAAAATGTAGTAAACTGTATATTTTATACATTTAAACAAATACTCTTTGATGTAGAACTAGTAAATTGCCAAAAATAATAGAACAGGGATATCATTTCCCCAATGGAAGCATTCTTTTCTCTTGTTATTGTTCAACATTCAACATAACGAAACGAAGCTTTCAAATACAAGATATACATGTAAATGTCAGATAAACACATTGACACGGTAAAATAACCAATTTCTGCATGTGTATGTTCTTTATTAATAATTTATTCATACAGCTTTGACAGTTTTATATCGCTAACATATCAACATAACCGATTGCAAAAATCACTCTTCCATGTGTTACATTAAAGAGATGGGGTTAAATTGCTACCCTCGCGAGAGGTATGGAGCGGGGTGGCAATTTTGTTTCTAGTGCGCAGAGCATACAATTTTCGCAGTGACTGGGTTAAACTTTTCACAATTTTCAGAGTACATGTACAAGCGGAATATAATTCCACATCTACTCTGAAAGTTTTGTCAGCTTTTGACGCCATTTACGGAAAATACTGTAAAGTTTGTAAACATATTTCATGAAATTACGCAGATGTCCAAAAGGTACAAAATCACATGACGTGTCTCATATGTGGCTGTGACTGGGAAAATAAGGTTTCTGACATGTGTGACCTGTGTAGGTTCAGACCATCCGTGTAGTCTGCACTGATCGCTGTTCAGCCAGTGACACATGCTTCCAACCAACAGCGAATCTCCTTATATACGGCGGGATGGCGCTCGATGATTGGGGGACGTAGAATTATGTTTTTTATTAATTCGTTCCCACGAAATAGCAATTCGTTCCCTCAATTTAACAATTTGTTCCCTCAATTTAACAATTCGTTCCCACGAACTAACAATTCGTTCCCACGAACTAACAATTCGTTCCCACGATATAACAATTTCCCACGAGCACGAATTGTTAATTCGTGGGAACGAATTGTTATATCGTGGGAACGAATTGTTAATTCGAGGGAACGAATTGTTAAATTGAGGTAACGAATTGTCATTTTGTGGGAACGAATTGTTAATTCGAGGGAACGAATTGTTAAATTGAGGGAACGAATTTTTACTTCGTGGGAACGAATTAATAAAAAAAAATCCATGTCCCCTGCGGGGCTCCGTACATTACCAACAGTGTTTTGAAATTGAAAGGCTTAGTTTTTAAAATACCTCTGGGGCCGTTTCACTAAACTTCGTACGATGTTTGTAAGTGCAAAATTATGATAGTCTGTAAATGTCACATTAACAATGTTTATTTTAAACAATTATTGGATTTACATTTATTGAGCATATTCTGCATATGCAGCATATGCTCAATAAATGTAAATCCATCAATTCAAATTTCCAGACGATCCTAAATTTGCACTAAATTTGAACATTTTAGTCTTACGACGTTTAGTGAAACGGACATCTGCTTTTTAAATAATAAAAAGAAGTGACAGTTAACTTAGAAGAAGTACTCCACACTATATGGGCATGGTGGGCACATCGGTTACACAATAGTTATCTTGAGTTCTTTTCTTTTCTCCCTCCGCCTTTGTCGCAAACGTCGTGAGATTTCCCAGGATCGAGCCTGGATGCTGCACCGCCTATGTGGCTTGTATTGGTGGACTTGCTCCTCCCCAGAATCCTCGTTATCCGTAGACACATCACTGTTCTCCTTGGACACATCTACATCATTACCCTTCTGGTACATGTCATTTTCAGATAGAACAATATCATTGACACGTATCGCGATGTTATTGGTGACTTCTGTACCGGGTTCATCATTTGGTGCAGGTTCTAACACAGACAGGGTCTTGTCGTGATCGTCCTCCGTATAATTATAATTCATATGGGCCTTCAATGCGACGTGTATCTCCTCTTTCTGTAGAGCATGCCTGTGTCCCTTCCGTCGTCGTTGGCGGTATATTTTGTACAATCGTTTCTGGACGCTTGTTGTTCTGGTGATCACGTGTGACGTTCGCCGAGTACAGCTCGCGCGTCTCTCTGGCACGTGCCCTTCTTGTGTGCCGTTCAAACGTCGGAAGTGGTCCAAGTACTGCATATGTTCTGAGTGACTGTGTACGATACTGGTGCTTCTAGAACGGGAGGCTGGCATCCGGGTGAAATGTTCAATGTTCGCGAAGCTTTGTCTCCGTCTGGTATACCGTAATATGTTATCGTTAGTCGAGATGTCGCATGCATGTCCATGTTCGTCTGCCGTCAGGGACGGGTGAATGCTATTGCCACCAACTATATTTGCGTGACTCTTCCGCCGTACCTGCAGTCGTTGACCAGACCAATTATCTTCTTGGATACTCAGATTATTTAACTCGTTTCTCAATTCTTCCATGAGTGCCATTGGCAATTTCGTAGTGCACATCAAACCTTGGACCTGCTTCAACAAGCAGTTCTCCAGTTCCCTGGATATTTGTGTGACCTCGCTCGTCCGTCTGTTCGGCAGCGTCCTCGCCTTTGGTCCGGCAGTGTGCCTGCTGGTTGCGGATGACGTGGTCAGACAGACGCTGCTCCGTCGTTTCATGTTACCATTGACGTCGACGGACGGGCCGTGTCGCCCGTGATCAAGGGAGACACGTCTAGTCCTGTTGACACAGCATACACCCGTGTTCTTGTTGCTAAGGCAACGAGTCCCGATATCGTTGTAATTTACATCGAGCGTTTCCATGTTTACAAGTCGGTGCGCTGTATATGGTTGTCTTCCAAGCGGTAATTCTAAAACACAGAAGCACGATAATATTAATGACATTGATACCAAATGTTAACCCTTAGACCGCTACACACAACACTTGTCGTTTGCTGTTGCTTTTATATCTTGCCTTAGTTCTCAATAATAACATGGTTTGACAGCACTTCAGAATAATTTCCAATGGAAATGATTCTGAAGTGCTGTCAAAGCATGTTGTAAATTATTCTAAAGTGATGTCAAAGCATGATGTAAATTATTATAATGTGCTGTCAAAGCATGTTGTAAATTTTTCCTTTGTTTGATGATTGAAATGGAAAATAGAAAATAAACAGCAGACGACAAATAATTAAGATACCGGTGTAAGGGTTAAATATAAATTTGTTTCGACGTTGCACAGAGACATATGACGTTATGCTGGTGGTAACTGTATTTATTACGATGCTTGTGCTGATCTGGGTTTATGTTTCTCTCAAACGTCATGAGCCTATCTTTTCCAATCGCATTGACTCACATTTATACGGAGCCCCACACGGGACATGGATTTTTTTTTAATAATTCGTTCCCACGAAATAAAAATTCGTACCCTCAATTTAATAATTCGTTCCCTGGAATTAACAATTCGTTCCCTAGAATTAACAATTCATTCCCACGAAATAACAATTCGTTCCCTCGAATTGACAATTCGTTCCCTCGAATTAACAATTCGTTCCCACGATATAACAATTCGTTCCCACGATATAACAATTCGTTCCCGTGAGAATTGTTAATTCGAGGGAACGAATTGTTAAATTGAGGGAATTAATTGTCATTTCGTGGGAACGAATTGTTAAATTGAGGGAATGAATTGTTAATTCGTGGGAACGAATTGTTAATTCGTGAAAACGAATTGTTACATTGAGGGAACGAATTATTATTTCGTGGAAACTAATTAATCAAAAAAAGAATTCTACGTCCCCTGCGGGGCTCTGTACATTTAGCCTGTAGCCTATTTCACCAACATTGCAAAGTATACTTTGAGGGAGTTATCATTTATTTTTCCTGAAATACTTTATTTCATATAAAACTAACGACTGCACATATTTGATGATCAAAAGTATGCAGAATTATTATACTGAATTTATTACATTATCACAGCCAAAATGGCTGTGATAATGTAATAAATTCAGTATAATAACAATTAATACATTTATCTTAAAATTGAAAATTTCTCCCTCAAAGTATACTTTGCTAGATATGTATACTTTGCAATGTTGGTGAAATAGGCTACTGGTTCTCTTGTGCAGAAAGGTAACAACGCACTGTTGTTTGGAACAAGTATAATTTGGTATTAATATTATGGACAATTGGTTATCACATAGCAAAACAAGTAAGTAAAGTGTTTTCCGTAGCATTAAATTAAGTTATCGCCTCTGATCATAAGAAGCTAAAACTCGTTATATATAGAATGAGAATTAATGATATAAATAGCCATTCATACATTTGTGACGATAATACTGAAAGAACGATAGTGAAGAACGAGAAACATCATACTGTAGTACCCAGTCTCCACGAAATTCGTCGGTCCGTCGGATATGTCAGTTAAAATTGCCGCCGGTCCGACGGTAAACCGTAAGTCGCCGGACCGAATGTGCGAATATACAAAAAAAAAAAAAAAAAAGGTTTTTGTTTTGTTTTTTTAACTTTTTTATTATAACCTTCAATGAAATCACCTTCGTATGCGCTTCTGGTGCTAGCCAGCTTTTCTTATATAACTGATATACTTACAAAGCTAAAACGCTGTTAAATATCACACACAATCAATTTCATTTTTTATATAAAATTTTCGGTCTAGTAAATTTTTCTCCGGGTCAGGTAAAAATTTCAAGTTAAGCGAATATTCTGTGAAATGTTGGCAGTTTCTGTACTATACACGACATATATGTATCTATGACTGAGAAATCACGCTTATGGGATTGTGACCAGTGTAGCTCTTGATCACATAGCACACTCCTGTAGCCTGATATCGATCTATATTACGTCTTAGAAGCATGACACGTGTTTCATTTATGGAATGGCGAGCAGTGTAGATCCTGATCAGACTGTGCGGATGCACAGGCTGATCAGGATCTACACTTGTCGCAAAACCCATAAGCCACATTTATCCAGTCACATATGACTCAGCATAACCTCATTTCTTTTGAAATCAGGATTTTTTTTTATAAATATCAACTCAAATGTTTGATTATATGTATTTCATAAGCACAGAATCACATTGTAATACCTCTGGTCTTTCAGCATGTTTTCTCTAGCGGTTTCATTTTCATATTTATTACACGCGTGCATTATGAATTTAACAAAGTGTGTTATTGCACTTTGTAATACAATAACACAGTATATTAAAATCATAATACACGATTTTTATGCAATAACAAACAACAATTCCGTTCAATATTTCATGAAATACATTGTTCTGGTATTGAAAACAATTACAGTACAAATAATAAAGTGACGTAAAATACCTTTGTTTACTATATCTCCTTTTGCTGAACCTGTGAAACAATTCCGCCGCTATCACTTCACGAAACACACGCTACGTGTACCAACCAATAAATAACGTCTTCCAATACATGTACATGTAAGTCATTGAAGTCAAGTATTGCTTTGCTATTGAAGTTTCATTATATACGTCCTGTTCGATGACTGAATGTGCGATTGTGGTTATGGGGAAACCCAGGGAGCTAGATTTCACCAGTCGTAGGCTAACTGGTGACCTCATTCAGGGTACTTAAACTTTATGGGCCCTAGCCCAAGACAATACACGTATTGGGACAATACCAGACCACGATACTAATACCAGTTGTAACAAAATGAGTTTCACTCAAAGTATATATATATAGCTGGCATGAACCGCCTTCGTTTACAATTTCTTTTAATCAGAGAATGTCGCATTTTTTATTTTAAATTCAAACGATTTAAATCCTTTAATACATTAAATGTTATATAAATTTTGACAAGCACTGCAGATACTGATGAGCCGGCTCGTTACGTCCGGATCTACAATGATTGTACATATTGGATGTATGGTGTTTGTCGTTAAAGGGTTAACATGCTTTGTCAAACGTATCAATCATTACTAATTGCTTCACCATATGTTGCATACGTACATGTACATGTATTTATAGTTCTGGTGGTATTGCTCATCGGTAGATTGCGTGCCATATTCTATATCTATTTCATTTCTGCAATATTTGATCATATGGTATCCGCACTTTCATTATTATTTTACAAAATGCTATGGGGTTAGTATACTTTTTTTATCCCGTCAACACAGTGCGTATGTGCTGTGAAACATGGTGCCGTGAAACATTGTTGATATCCTGTCAATACGACCTAATCACTGCGTATGAATATGTGCGGTGGATGGGGTTATTATTTTGCATTTTAAAGCCATTTGTAGGTTTTGACGGGATAAACAGAATAGTAGGTTATTGCCGTGAATGGGAAAAATATCTGGCGCGGCACGGAAACGGAGCCTTGCCAGATATTTTTTCCCATTCACGGCACTAACCTACTATTCTCTATGAATGGTCTTGCAAAAACTGCGCAATGGCATATGGGTGGTACATATGTATCACAAACAATAGACTTATAGATCTGTTCATACGTTAAAGGTACATGCCCACTCAATAGGCACACAATGTTCTGTATAGGAATTAAATATGTATACTTGTGTCACTATTCCACCAGTTCAAAAGATTACGTAAACAATGCAAATGCTTTGATTTAACGACGACACTGGCTCGATGACCTTGGGCTATTTAAGACCCCATCCGATAGAACTAGGCTAGCACGAAGTTGTCTTGCCGAAGGACACGCCGAATCGGCCATTCGGAGCAGGTCGATGTGGAAATCGAACCCGGGGTCTCCTGATCCGCAGTCCGACGTTCTACCTACTGCTGTAGTGGCCACTATACAGATACATGTATAATCATTTAATAATATTATTTTACTGATAGTGACGCACGTTGGTATCAGGCTATTTTCATATGCAAATGAGGCATGGTATTTTTTTTAATTATTTATACTAATTAAATGATCAACTGAAAAAGTAATATTTTCGACAGATTATAAAGTTTGATCATTGTACATAAAATAATAAATACAGAGTATAAATCGTAATGTCCGTTAACATTTTAAGGAAACACGGTTATCGTACATCGTGTGGATGGAAAGTTACGTCTGATATAAAATGTATAATAATGCCAATAAATACGTGGGGTAATGGTGAATAAATGTTTATTTTGCCAGAAAGTGTCACAGATGATGTCTCTGATATAAAGAACATTGTGTGCCTACAGAGTGTACCTTGAAAATAAACCACCACTGGACATGAATGTGATACTATAAATGGACATAGAACTATGGCATACTATTGTTGCCTCTAGGGCCTTAAGCACGCGAACTGGTTCTACCCAGCATGCACAGACACAAAATTCCCATTCGTCCCAAATCTTTATTCCGCCTTTTGCAGACGGCGTGCAAGTCCATAGAGACAGTGCGGCCGTTAAACGTAAGCAAAAGAAAGAAAGAAAGAAAGCATACTATTGTATGTTGCTCGATCATCGATACTACATGTAGTATATTAACTACGTATTGTATCTACATTCATTGTTTACATGTCCTCAAACATCTTTACATTTCGCTGCATTATAATTGACAGTACAAGTTCGCCGATTAAACTGTCGGATACTCGGTGCGAGTCAATAAACAATGCACTTGAGTTGGTTAAATTAGCCGCCAGTGACGGAGGAACAAAGACCAGCTTAACCAAATACCTGCGAAATACTCCTTTATGAGTGTATATATAATATGTATGAATAACCATTTAACCCTTTCAAAGGTGCATACCTGTATAGTGATATTGGCAAACAGTGTATATCCAGATGAGCCGGCTCGTCACGAGCCTCTCATCAGGATCTTCAATTTTTGCAAGTAATATTCAAATCTTTTAAAAAACACCCCCATTTTATAAATGGAATACTCTGAAAATCATTTTGTGATGATTGGATGGGTCGGACATTAACATATCACAGTTACTTAGGGGTGAAACGGTTAAAAGGTGTTCTACCAAATTTTTTGCATTTCTCATCTACAGTACTATATATAAGGTGACCGCTCATTTCGAGAACGTTCAAATGATGGTCACAGCATATTCATTGAAATTGTGGTCACATACAATTAAATGTAAAATACATTCAAATGGTGGTCTCACCATATATGAACTTATGAAACGATTTAGGAAACATATACATGTCATATTAAGATTTTAAGATTCAATTCGTTAACTGGCTAGAATCTAGTTTAATGAGCGATCGTAGTTAGTTATTTCCCTTTGCAAATCTATTTATAGAAATCCGGTCCTATGGTTTATTTTAGCGTTTACTTCTTACTGAATAGTGCAACACATATGACAGCGAACAGGGTAGACCCAGATCAAACTGCACATCTGTGCAGTCTGATTTGAGTGTACACTGTTTACAATGAACTTAATAAGTGTCAAAATATGAATCTGGCAAATAGTGCAGTTCCGTATCAGATATGTAAGATAACCTGGATATACACTATTCGAACACATTATAATAATGGCTTCTTTACACATCAAATCGTGCGACAGTCGCCTTTTTTACAAACAATAAGACCATAACATATACAAGTTGGACCGGATTTATATAAATAAATTAAAATGGAAATTACTAACTACGATCCCTCATTAGTGTGGTAATGTGCTCAGTGATGTAGGAATATAATGTGTCTTGTAACCTACATGTACAATCAGAGAGCTGTGGGGTTTCTACATGTACCAATGCGCATGTGCAGTAACATAACCTGTATATTTTGTGTCATCCCTATTGGAAGAGCAAAACTTTAAGACACTCAATCGTATATTATTACAGAGTACCAAATTCCTTTACTACACATGAAGAATTTGTTTCCAATTCGTACACGCATGATTAATATTTAAGGACACATTCTATAACTGATCATCCTTGGATTCAAAGATATTGCTTCGTAAATGTGATGGAATATATATACATGTATAACATACATGTATATGTGGACACTGCCTCGTTACTGTATCCTATAGCACACATGCAGTGGCGAACTCGGTCATCTTTGTGTGTTCCAGCCATCAGCCACTTTCACCTCTTCTGGCGTTTGACACAAAACGTAAACATGTGAAGTAGAACATATGATATACAAATGTAATGTAGTTAATCACATGTAGAAACGACTGAACAACGGACTCCTATCAATTATATTACACCAAACAGTACAATATCCAGTTGCCTGGACTGGTTTGTTCCTGTGTTTTTAACAACATGAACCACCATTATAATATATTAGCCACGTCATGAGAAAACCTGTTTCGGGAATGTGTTGATCAAATTTACATTGTGTTACCAACTTAAAATCAGATATCTTCTGAATATAATGCTTTTTATTTGAGACCAGTATCTGAAAAATTCGTACAGATATTGAATTCTAAAGCAATGCATATGTAGATCCAGATAAGATTTGACAAATTACGTTACGTCAACAACAGGGACGTTGTGTTTACGTGATGTTACAATAATAAAATCGACGTCACTGCGTACTTCTGTGAGTGTATCGCCGTCTACTCCACATGTATCCTATTTCATCAACATGGAAAAGTATACTTCGCTTAAGGATAAATTTATTAATTTTTATTATACTGAATTTATTACATTATCACAGCCATTTTGGCTGTGATAATGTAATACATTCAGTATAATAATTCTGCATACTTTTAATCATCAAATATATGCAGTCGTTAAGTTGTATATGACATAATGCATTTCGGGAAAAATAAATGATTACTCCCTCAAAGTATACTTTGCTAGAAAAGTATACTTTGAAATTTTGATTAAATCGGCTACAGGTCACCAAGAGCTAGCAATACTATTCAAAAACGGAAAAAAGCAAGACAAATATATGAAACAATGCATGTGATTTTATACCTTAGAATATGTGCATTTTTCAAAATATTCTCAACGGCAGTAATTGTTTCCGTAAATGATGTCCAACGTTGACAAGATTTTGATGAAATGGCTACTGGGTATGTCCAGACTCCACGTACCACATACACGGATGGGGAAGTCATTGATAGCTACGTTACTGTTTATAGAATCTGGTTATTTTAAATTATGATGAAGTATATTACTTCAATTATAAAAATAGAGAGAAACACATGTTCACATCATTAGTAAATGATTGTCAACGCTATTTCTCTTGCTGGATAGGACACAACGTGTCTTGCAGCGCAGGTATGGCGGAGGAACGGACTTTATCCCGTCAACACAGTGCGTATTTGCCGTGAAACACGGTGCCGTGAATTTTTTTTGATATCCAGTCAATACGACCTACTCACTGCGTAAGAATATGTGCGGTGGCTGGGGTTATTATTTTGCATTTTAATGCCGTTTGTAGGTGTTGACGGGATAAATAGAATAGTAGGTTAATACCATGAATGGGACAAATATCTGGCGCGGCTCGGAAACGGGATGTGCTCGGAGCCGAGCACATCCCGTTTCCGAGCCGCGCCAGATATTTTTCCCATTCACGGCACTAACCTACTATTCTCTATGTATGGTGCAGGTAGCGCTGTCGTAGGTTTGAATATCCACAAGCCTATAAACCCCATTTCTCCAGTCACAGCCACATATAAGCTCGGTGTATGGAACGCCAAATCTACATACACACTTTAAATAATTAGAGCTAGCATTAAATATTTAGAACTAGCTCCAGATCATTTGAAGAGCTATCTAAATCATTTGGAACTAGCTCTAAATATTTAATGTTAATTTAATGTTAATTTAGAGCTAGCAATACTTATTTGAGTTTATGTAGATTCGGCCTTCCAGGAACTTGAACGCCAAATCTATACAGACTCAAATAATTAATGCTAGCTCTAATTGTTTAATGCTAGCTCTAATGATTTAGAGTTAGCAATAATTATTTGAGTTTATGTAGATTTGGCGTTCCATAATATGTGTTAATATTGTTGATGGTTTTCTTCTGGTGCCATTTTTATCCCGTCAACACAGTGCGTATGTGCCGTGAAACACGGTGCCGTGAAATATTTTTGATATCCAGTCAATACTATTTTTGCATTTTACAGCCATTTGTAGGTGTTGACGGGATAAATAGAATAGTAGGTTAGTGCCGTGAATAGGAAAACATATCTGGCGCGGCACGGAAACGGGATGTGCTCGGCAGAGCCTCGCCCATCCCGTTTCCTGAGCCTTGCCAGATATTTTTTCCCATTCACGGCACTAACCTACTATTCTCTATATCTCTAATAATAATGTCTGTTCATGGTTGAAGGGTGTACGGCGGTGTAAAGCCGTATATCATGGTTAATGAGCGTAACGAATTACACACATCCACGGAAACGGGAAACTTGACTACAGAAGGGGATATACCCTTTACATTTAAATAATGGAAAGGAGTGTTGTTCATTTCCTAAGCTAAACCTATATACGTTCACACTTACGTACTAGACACATTAACATAAACGTATCAAATTACATAGAATTACTTTGTGCACGCGATACATTTGATTCGTGAATGAACTCCGTACCCAAACGCCTGGTAGGGGAACAACTTAACCTTTACCCGAGAACGAGTACAATACAGTGAAACCTTTCTAAACCGGACACCCTGGGAGATTTAGAGATGTTCCACTGTACATCAGGAATATTACAAGTCTGGTGCGTATGTGCGTGCTTTGCAAGAATGAACATTCATTAACATCTGAGATAAATGGCCAAGAAACGCATCAAAAATAGGATCACAGATGTTGTCTCGGTGTTCGGTTTAGGGAGGGTCCACTATAGTTAGCTTATGTAAGTGTGGTGATTGGCTCCATACCCTCTCGTATCCGGTAGTAGTGAAATTGGTAGATATGTCCATGCTTTGACCGAGGCGTGAACACAATTCATGGTGTATGATCACGTGGTTACAACAACAGCAACAAGTACTGAAACTTTCTGAAGCCCTCCGGTTCAAAGTACGTATTCTGTTATTTTGTCCTTATTATGTAACGGATTTTAATGAAATATGACGCATCAAACGCGTCTTGTTAAGCTGCATTTGGTTGTCTCGGTACTTTGGCCAAAAAAGCTGTCGTTTTTGCGAAGAATCGATTTCCGTGTCCACTGACACGGAAATCGATTCTTCGCAAAAACGACATACATGTAAGTATGTGTGGAACTCCCGGAACCACAAATGCAGCTCATGCACACGCAAATAATACTTACTTTGGAGTGGGCGCGCTTTCAACACGTTCAGCCATTGTAGTTCTTGTTGTAACCACGTTATCATGCACCTTGTATAAGCAGTTACTGTCCGTTCCACGTTTTGCTGCCGACGAACGTTTGGCTATTAAATACATTAAATCTAAAAAATATTTTAAAGTAAGTACTCTTTTATCAATAACAAAGTCACCCTCCCCAAAAAAATTATTTGATGAAATTCCATCAAATATTGATTTTATTGAGAAACAAAGATTTTCCTATGGGAATTTCACATGGGGGCTAAAAACAGATTTTTAAATTATTTGTTTTTATTTGTGGACCGATTTTCAAAATCTAACTTTTGTTTTCTTAGTTACATCATTTTCAAGCTATGTCGCCAGGTTTCGGAGTCAATTTCCAATTTTTTTCGTTTTTTTTATCCTTCATGATCAAAAAACGAAAACAATTGGAAATTGACTCCCCATGTTTTTTTGGGGAGGGTTACTTTTTTGTAATTGCTGAAAATGTACTTACTTTTAAATATTTTTTAGATTTAATGTGTTTAATAGCCAAAAGTTCGTCGGCAGCAACTCTCCAGTATGGATACTTTTAGATACATCTCCAGCGTGAATAACTGCTGGCCGCTCTCCAATATTTACAACAATGTATCGCTCTACGGCACGAGTAACGGTTTGCCCCTCCACTATTCATAGCCATTTTCCAGTATTCATAGCCATTGACCTCTCTCCAGTATTCATATACATTGGCCCTCCAGTATTCATAGCCTTTGACCTCTCTCTAGTATTCATATACATCGGCCTCTCTCCAGTATTCATAGCCATCGGCCTCTCTCCAGTATTCATAGCCATCGGCCTCTCCGCCAGTATTCCATAACCATCGGCCTCTCCCCTCCAGTATTCCATAGGCCCCAACGCCATCGGCATTTCTCCAGTATGCATATACATTGACCTCTATTCAGTATTCATAGCAATTTACCTCTCTTCAATATGTTTAGATATTTTCATCTCTCCAATATTCACAGACATTGGCATAGCAATTTACCTTTCACCAGTATTCATATCCATTTTGCTCTCTCCAGTATTGATATTCAATGTCCTGTCTCCAGTATTCATAGCCATTGATCTCTCTCCAGTATTCATACCAATTGTCTTCTCTCCAGTATTTATAGACATTGGCCTCTCCCCAGTATTCAGAACAATTGGCCTCTGTCCAGTATTCATAGACATTGACCTCTTTCCAGTATCCATAGCCATTGACCTCTCTCCAGTATTCATAGCAATTGGCTTCTCTCCAGTATTTATAGACATTGGCCTCTCTCCAGTATTCAGAACAATTTGCATCTCTCCAGTATTCATAGACATTGACCTCTTTCCATTATTCATAGCAATTGGCTTCTTTCCAGTATTTATAGACATTGGCCTCTCCCCAGTATTCAGAACAATTGACCTCTCTCCAGTATTCATATACATTGACCTCTTTCCAGTATTCATAGCCATTGACCTCCCTCCAGTATTCATAACAATTGGCCTCTCTCCAGTATTCATAGCAATTGGCCTCTCTCTAGTATTCATAGCCATTAGCCTCTCTCCAGTATTCAGATCAATTGGCCTCTCTCCAGTATTCATAGCCATTGGCCTCTCTCCAGTATTCATAGCCATTGACCTCTCTCCAGTATTCAGAACAATTGGCCTCTCTCCAGTATTCATAGCCATTGGCCTCTCTCAAGTATTCATATACATTGCCCTCTTTCCAGTAATCATAGCCATTGACCTCCCTCCATTATTCATAACAATTGGCCTCTCTCCAGTATTCATAGCCATTAGCCTCTCTCCAGTATTCATAGCCATTGACCTCTCTCCAGTATTCAGAACAATTGGCCTCTCTCCAGTATTCATAGCCATTGGCCTCTCTCAAGTATTCATATACATTGCCCTCTTTCCAGTAATCAAGCCATTAACCTCCCTCCATTATTCATAACAATTGGCCTCTTACCAGTATTCATAGCCATTGGCCTCTCTCTCCAGTATTCAGAACAATTGGCCTCTCTCCAGTATTCATAGCCATTGGCATCTCTCCAGTAGTTATAGCCATATACATAGGTTCAGTATTGATAGCCATTGGTCAGTATTCACATTCAATGTCCTCTTTCAAGTATTCATAGCTATTGACCCGTCTCCAGTATTCATAGCCATTTGCCTCTCTCCATTTTCCATTGATTTGAGCCCTTGGTCCTATATTGCATCTCTCCGTATTCATCCATTGACTCTCCAATTCATCCTTTGCTCTATCTAGTATCCATTGAGCCATATGCTCTCCACTAAGTCATCTATCATTGCCTCAGATTATATCATGACTCTCTTATATTATGTTCACCTTGACCTCTCCAGTATTCATTGCCATTGACCTTTCACCAGTATTCATAGCCATTGGCCTCTCTCTAGTATTAATAGCCATTGTCATATCTCCAGTATTCAAAGCAATATACCTCTCTCCAGTATTCATATCCATTAACCTCTCTCCAGTATTCATAGGCATTGACTTCTCAAATATTCATAGCCATTAGTCATATTCATAGCTATTAGTCTCTCTTCAGTATTCATAGTCATTGACGTCTCTTCAGTGTTCATAGCAATTGACCTCTCTCCAGTATTCATAGCATTTGACGTCTCTTCACTAGTCATAGCCATTGACCTCTCCCCAGTAGTCATAACCATTGACCTCTCCCCAGTAGCCATAGCCATTGACCTCTTCCCAGTATTCATAGCCATTGACCTCTCCCCAGTAGTCATCGCCATTGACCTCTCCCAAGTAGTCATAGCCATTGACCTCTCCCCAGTAGTTATAGCCATTGACCTCTCCACAGCATAGCCATTGACCTCTTCCCAGTATTCATAGCCATTAGTCTCTCTCCAGTATTCATAGCCATTTTCGTCTCTTCAGTGTTCATAGCAATTGACCTCTCTCCAGTATTCTTAGCCATTAACCTTCCCCCACTATTCATAGCCATTGGTCTCTCTCTACTATTCATAGCCATTGGTATATCTCCAGTATTCAAAACAATAGACCTCTCCCCAGTATTCATAGCCATTGACCTCTCCCCAGTAGTATAGCCATTGACATCTCCCCAGTAGTCATAGCCATTGACCTCTCCCCAATAGTCATAGCCATTTACCTCTTCCCAGTAGTCATAGCCATTGACCTCTCCCCAGTAGTCATAGCCATTGACCTCTCCCCAGTAGTCATAGCAATTGCCCTCTCCCTCGTAGTCATAGCCATTGACCTCTCCCCAGTAATCATAGCCATTGACCTCTCCCCAGTAGTCATAGCCATTGATTTCTTCCCAGTATTCATAGCCATTAGTCTCTCTCGAGTATTCATAGCCTATTTGACGTCTATGTGTTCATAGCCATTGACGTCTCCTTCAGTTGTTCCAGACATAGCCATTGACTCTCCTTCTGAATTGGATCATTTAGCCATTGTCTCTCTATTATTCATGCCATTAGTCTCTTCCATATTTCAAGATTGAAACTTTTCAGTATTCATAGATTGACTCTCTCCAGATTCATAGCAATTGACCTTCTCATCCCAGTATTCATAGCAATTGACCGCTCTCCAGTATGATTAACGGTTGCCCCCCCCCCCCAGTGTTCTCTCGCAATTGTGTAAAGATTGCAAATTAAATATTAAGCTAATTATTATTAATTACTAAATGTCAGAGAAACTGTAAACAATTATGTCCTTTTTTAGACTTTAGGTAAATGGAAAATGATTATTTCGCTGTTGAACCTATTTCGTTACAACACAAATATATCAAAAATTAAGTTGTATTTCTTTAAAAGCTAAGGAAGTTGTGTTGCTTCGTTAGCTACATGTTTGTGTACCGGACCGACGATGAAACCCGATGCGAATTTACAAGCGATTCGGATGTACAATCTACAGTCATATACGGTACGATGATGAGTCAATGGTACACATTGTATTGAATGCATGAAATTGGCGAATACCAAAGTGAATCTAGAGTGCGAGGTATTTCACAGTGTTTACAAGAACTTGTTGACATTGATATAAACGATACAAGCGGTTCAACCTTAAAGTTTATGAGAAATACGGGCAGGTAGTATTATATTTGTGGTCAAAGGATGATTGGTGACCAACGCCCACCCAGATAGTGTGGTTATATCCAGGTCAGCGTGACTTACTGACAACCAATTATAAAACCACATTGTTCGTGGTGGGTATTGCGTTTGTCGAGCACCAAATCGAACCCTGTCAACCGAGCAGACCATGGGCCCCGTTTCACAAAATCTTGTACATGTACGTATATTTTTATGAACCTTCTTCCTCTCATTGACCTTTCAACCACACAGCCCAGTAAGCCAATATGTGCAAACACTGTAGATCCAGATGAGCCGGCTCGTAACGAGCCGTCTCATCATGATCTGCAGCATTTGTCACCATTATTCATCTCTAAACATTTCCACATTTTGTTATTAAAGGTACATGCCCCCTCAGTAGGCGCACTGTTCTTTATATCACAGACATCATCTGAGACTTTTTCTGGCAGAATATACATTCATTCGCCATTACCCTATTGATTGGAATTATTATACATTTTATATCAGACGTAAATTTCCATACTGATATAAGGAGCGACAACCGCGTTTCCTTAAAATGTTAACAGACGTTACTATTTATTCTCCGTATTTATTGTTGGATGTGCAATGGTTATACTTTATAATCTGTCGAACATATTATATTTTCAGGTGACGCATTTAATTAGTATAAATAATTAAAATATATCATGCCTCACATATGAAAATAGCCTGATACCACCGCGAGTCACTATCAGTAAAATAAATATTACTAAATGATTATAACTGTATAGCGGGCACTCGTAAGTTTTTGTCAGCCGCAATAGCTCAGTGGTAGAACATCTGACTACGGATCGAGATGTCCTGAGTTCCAATCCAATCCAATCCATTGGCCGATTCGGCGTGTCCTTGGGCAAGACACCTTCGTGATAGCC
Organism: Conchocele bisecta; assembly: GCA_029237695.1. Lineage (NCBI taxonomy): Eukaryota > Metazoa > Mollusca > Bivalvia > Lucinida > Thyasiridae > Conchocele > Conchocele bisecta. Next base: position 98,414,754 of record CM055273.1, on the reverse strand, counting down.
TAGTCCTATCGGATTGGGACTTAAATAGTCGGTCCCGACATGCAAGGTCATCTAACCACTGCCGTCGTTAAATCAAAGCATTTACATTTTTCGTAAGTTTTAGAACTGGTGGAATAGTGGCACAATTATACACTTATTTCATTCTTATAAAGAACAGTTTGTGCCTACTGAATGGCATATACCATTAACCCTTTGAACCCGAAAGCCCGCTATATCGGTTTATGCAAACAGTGCAGATCCAGATGAGCCGGTTCGTAACGAGCCATCTCATCAGAATCTGCACTGTTTGAAAGTAATTTTCATATTTTTGAGAAAACCAAATACCCCCTTTTTATAAATGGAATAGTCTGAAAATCATTTTGCGATGATTGGATTGGTTGCAAAACGAAAATATCGCAGCCCATTCAGTTACTTAGGGGTGAAAGGGTTAACCCGTCAACCATACATGCCAAATAGCAAACATGTGCAAACACTGTATATTTGTCACTAGTATTCACCTGTAAATATTTCCACATTTTGTTATTAATGGAATAGACCAAACATTAGTATGAACAAGTCAATGTAGGATATCCAGGTTTGACAGGGTTAATGTTGTTACATAATACTACTATTTTCTATCACACTATCACAACATGCACCATTAAATCTGGCTGTGACTGGAAAAATGGGGATTATGGGATTTCCTACCAGTGTAGCTCCTGATCAAGTATCACATTCCTGTAGCCTGATAACGATCTATATTGCTGGGTAGAAGCATGACGGGTGTTTCGTCGACGGAATTGCGAACAGTGCACATCTTGATCAGACTGTGGGGAGGCACAGGCTGATCTGTCACTACACTGGTCGCAAAACCCATAAGCCTCATTTCTCCATTCACAGCCACAAATGTAAGCTGATTTGAAATGCCAGCATAGAAACTGGACCCGGAAACACATAATTTGCGAACATAAATTCAGATTCAGCTAATAACAAGCTATCTACTCACGAACTCCATTGCTGGCCACAAATTACCCCAATTACAACCATTTTTATATCCCAGAATGATATAGGACCACTCACATGCATTCGGCGTGTTTCGGCTTACTCGGTATAACTATATATATACATGACCAAGGCTTCTAACTTTGGTCGTACACGACCTCGTATCATAATAAAATAACGTGTTTAAAATTGTTCTTTTCTATACATTCTATGTATTTCTGCAGGATAACGATAATTATCAAATTATCATATGAACTTGCCACTACAATATTGACGTTAGAGCCTTAAACACACTATTTCATTTGTTATGATACGAGGTTGTGTCCGACCTAGGAACAGCAGCTGTAATTCGATATTATTTGCATAATTATGTTCTAACTACGCTATTTTAGCAATATAACAATAATTCTCAAATGAACATGTGCACATTCTGCCAAAATATTCACATTAGCGTTAATAAAATGGCGGAATTTGTTATGATACGAGGTCGTGTCCCCAATGTACCCGGTTGAGAGAGGTTTCACTGTAAATCATGCATTTTCTCATTATGATCCATAGCTGTGTGCTATGCGATCATGAACAGACATTATTACCCGAGATAAATGACCAAGAAACTCATCAAAATTTTAGTCGTACGAAGTTTCATGAAACGACCTCACGGAAATGTTACAGACACCATTCCCATTCTACGTCGCGGCATAGGATGGTTAAGGACCCAAGAATGATAAAAATTATGCAAAATATACTCATAGGACACAAAGTGTAGAACCCCCTATTGTTCACCCTCCCTTATTGTTACCCAGGTAACAATAGGGGAGGGTGAACAATATCGGAGGACTATATAATTATGTAGAACCCCCTATTGTTCACCCTCCCCTATTGTTACCCCTCTGTAAGTTCGTCCATTCAGTTCTTCCGAGTGTCCGACAACAAAAGTTGCCGACCAAAACAGATGACGAACTATTGTATCGGATGTTTGTAGTTCGATATCGAGCACATTCACATGCCGATATCACCATTGTATGCCGATATCACCATTCTGGTCGTCTATAAAACATGCTTTTTATGACAGGTAATAATAGGGGAGGGTAACAATAAGGGAGGACTCTAGAACCCAATATTTTTCACGCTCCCCTATTGTTACCCCTCTGTAAGTTCGTCCATTGAGTTCTTCTGAGTGTCCGACAACAAAAGTTGCCGACCAAATCACATGACAAAATATTGTATCGGATGTTTGGAGTTCGATATCGAGCACATTCACATGCCGATATCACCATTGTATGCCGATATCACCATTCTGGTCGTCTATAAAACTTGATTTGTATTACAGGTAACAATAGGGGAGGGTAACCATAAGAGAGGACTGTAGAATTTGTAGAACCCCCCTATTGTTCACCCTCCCCTATTGTTAACCCTCGGTAAGTTCGTCCATTCAGTTCTTGTGAGTGTCCGACAACACAATTTGCCGACCAAAACAGATGACGAAATATTGTATCAGAGGTTTGGAGTTCGGTTTCGAGCACATTCACATGCCGATATCACCATTGTATGTCGATATCACCATTCTGGTCGTCTATAAAACATGATTTTTATGACGGGTAACAATAGGAGAGGGTAACAATAATGGATGACTGTATAATTTGTAGAACCCCCTATTGTTCAACCTCCCATATTGTTACCCCTCTGTAAGTTCGTCCATTCAGTTCGTGTGAGTGTCCGACAACAAGAGTTGCCGACCTAAACAGATGAAACATACAGTGTTTAGTTATCTCTGCAGCTGGCGAAACACACACGCAGCTTGTCGCGAACGCCTGCATGTACGACCACTCCCTTCCGCTAATTTGCCTTGGGCATTTTCCAGAAAACGATGGTCAACATTATGTCAGTATCTTCGCAAGTCTAAATGCTATAGAAAAGTTAACAATGCAAATTTAAACCATCTAACTTATGTGAATTCTGCCATATGAATGTGGATTATAATAAGCATATGTTTTGGGAATGCAACGTCATACAACCTTTTTGGTCGGATATCAACCTGCTATAGCAAACAAGTAGGTTAGACTACAATAGTAATTTAACATATGAAAACATATCATTTTGTAACGTGAGGGTTGACTGCAAAAAATAAAACAATGCTTATCAGCTTGTTAATTCTTCTAGCAAAATATTTTATTTTTAAGTGCAAATATGATAAAACGCAACCATCGATAGGCCGTTTTAAAATATATCTGAAGCAAACAATAATAATAGAAGAGACTATTGCCACTATTAAGGATAAACTAGATATTTTCCATTCAAAATGGAGTGACTTTATGGAAATAAATACGTAAAACATTCACCTTTTATGTGTATCAATATACCTATATCAGCCCAGAACAATGTAATAGACGTCCATTCCTATATTTTATTTTATTATAACATTTTGATAACCTATTTTCACGCAATTTTTGTTCTCATAATAAATACACGACCAAAAATCAGTCTCATAGCCCAAACGCCCTATAAAACCCCTATTATTTATTTAAAAAACTCAATGTTACATGTAGACAAGCATAAATACGTTCATTGAAATGTAGCCATGCGTATGAACTGACATATATATGTACTTTGTTCATTGAACTGTTTGGTATATCTTGTGTTTGTACATGTACATGTAGCAAAGAGAATACAAACATTTAATAAAAAAAAAGAAAAAGTTAACAAGCCTTGTTAGGACCAATGAAGATGGTTCATCTAACTCGTTTGGTATTTTGAACAGTGAAAATCAAGAAGTCTTTGTCTGAAGTGTAAACGACCCACAGAAATGCTTCGAAAGTGTCGAAATCGACACAAATGTCACAATTGAAAGCAACGAGTCTGACGATGTAATCACAAATGAGATTGTGTTGCATGAAAATGACGAATCCGTTGATGTACACAGATGTGAACAGGCTCCTCAAGAAAGTCGCGAACCTACCGAATTAAGTAGAATTAAGTATAAGTTACAAATATTTCGCTGTAGACGTAGCTGCAACCGATTGTACCGAACCGTTCGATATACATTGTATACTTATGTGAAAAACACCACAAGACATGAAGGAAACAGACCGGGTAAGCACACATGAACATGTTCAACAGGACGGTAGCGAAAATTCCAATATAGACATAAGTGAACGAAAGCCGCATGCGGCCACCAAGGTACAAGTCAATGGAAACAAGAATGCAAATTTCCGACTGCATGACCTTTCCCAATCTATTGATGTTAGCAGATGTGAAGATGCCGCACATGGAAGTTACGAACATGTAGATCTACATATAAGAGGTAAAGAACAGATGTGTGGACATTTTAAACAGAAAAGTTGACATACCTCAGAAGAAAGTAACGACAATGTTGATGAAGGTATATACATATGTGAACGCATTCCATATGACAGTAACGAACCGTCCGATAGAAATTACGATGAAAACGCCCCTCATAAAACTTTTGAAGCTGTAACAATACGTGCAAATATCCCACATGACCGAAACGCTTCTGCTGATGAACATTTGAGTGAAAATATCCCGCAGGAACTATCCGAGTGTGACATACGGGTACAAAGTAAGTCCCGACGTCGCTTAAGAGAGCAAGTTGAAAGACAACGTAACCCAAATGGACATGTTGGTGAATATTTGCAGAGAGAAATCCAGCAACGTATAATAGAGCTGTGTATAAGACTTGACCCATCTTCAAGATTGTCCCTCCAGCGGGTAAACATTTTCTTCAGAGATGTTCTTCGACCAGTCCCTTTGCCAGAAATATATATATATCTCGCTCAGCGGTGTTGCATATTCCTAACCCATGCTCTGTCCAGCGAGTTTTGAGAGTTGCTGGACGTGGGAGTGGTATTATATTTGAACTACGTGAAATCATTCGCAATGCAAGATGGATGCACGCCTTGCTTTTCATGCAGGAGAGAGATGACCGGTGGTTCATGATTTATTGAATCACTTGGAGGCGCTAGACGATTTGAGAATAGCCTAGTACGAATTTTGATACATGATGCCGGGTATACAAGGTACTGATACTGCAATGTATCAGCATATTACATATAGCAACATGGAACAGTAAAGTTGTTTCATAAATTCATTACGAGTACTGTTTTAGATGCCGCCGATGTCAGCATAGACCTTCCGAGATGTTTTTAAATATTCATTGGTTCACTAGCTTGTTACTATTGTAGCAATAAGCTACACTTCACCTGCTCTATGCTTCTATTTGTATAGCATGGTTAGAGGGTTTTGTTTAAAATTAGGTAAACTTGTAAATTACATGTTCGATAGTTTTCAGTGTTCAGTGTCGTAGCCAGGTCGTCGTGGGCGAGGTTGCAAGGAGTGCGAACACACCCCCTACAATTTGTTCAGGTGTGTATTTTTTTTCTGAGGGAAGTATCAACACTATCTGTGAAATTGACTGTAAAAATCGATATTTTTTTCCGAGAAGAAGCCTTCTACACTCCTTTCCAAAGTAGATCCGGATTTCGTACCCCCACCCCCAGCAAGAACCTGGCTACAACACTGCAATTGGTTGTATAGTTTATGTTGTGACTTTATCTTGAGGTTCGTTTGCTTCAAATGATACATGTAATATCAAAAGCCTTAGTACATACAATTGGCCGTAAGAAATTAGATAAAATTGATAAATGGTAAGTGAAAAAAAGTGTGAAAGGTTTCATCTCAGCCAATACACCAGCCGTCGAGTAGGTGATACAATTGACATCGCACTACTTACAACAATTGTTGAGTGATGTTGTGCATCCGTATTTCTATGAAATGTTATAAACAGGAGTATCCTGAGACTCGAACCTTAGTTTGGCCTAAAACAGCCAATTACAATCCCATATGGTAGTTTCCTTAAACACTAGTTTTTTTATTAGGGTGAACTCCATATGAGCCGCGTCGCGAGAAAACCTGTCTTCGGAAAATTCTTGGTCAAATTAACATGTTGTTACTATGACAATGATATTTGTATGATGAATTGAATGCTTTTTATTTGATCATGATATCTGCAATATTCATTAAGATATTATATTTTATACAACACCATAAATGAGACGACGTCACATAAAAGCGACGTCAAACGACGTCAAAACGACGTTACAGTATATACGTATCTACCGGTACACATAGAGTATACGCCAACATTTACAACAGTTTTCAAGTTGACAAATTAGAAGCATGTTTGGCATTTAATAATGAATGTATAGACAGATGAGCTTACTTGGTTTGGTAATACATGAAAGTGAAAAGCGACAAAGACAAACCAGCAAGTTCATGTACCAGCAAGTGTAAACGTGTGCGCGTGTACGGCGGATCGGTATACGGATTTCTTCTTTTTGACGTCCTGTTTACTGAGCGTTGTAATACTTTATAATTGTAGATCACCACATAAGTATATGAAACAGACAGTAATATTTACTGTCCAGGTATGTCATTTCTGTATTGATAAACTGTTTGGTTCATTGGGTTATACAACAGTTCAGCAAATACAGATGGGAATACACCTGTAAATGGGGAGGACAATACGTTCAACATTAAATGTACATGCCCACTCAGTAGGCACACATTGTACTTTATAGATAGTTTTGTATATTCTGTAGATATGACATTTTCAGGCCAAATAAACATTCATTTCACCATAAACCCCACGTACTGATTGGCATTAATATACAATTTATATCAGACGTAGTATTTCCACATTGATATCAGGGGCGATAATAGTGTTTCCTTAAAATGTCAACGGACATTACTATTTATTCTCTGTATTTATGTGTTGATGTGTAATAATTATACTTTATAATCTGTCGAAATATTATTTTTTCAGGTGACGCATTTAATTAATATAAATAATTAAAATATATCATGTCTCATTTGCATAAATAGCCTAATACCACCGTGAGTCACTATGAGTAAAATAAATATTACTAAATGATTATATCTGTATAGCGGGCACTCCTATCTTTTTAGAACTAGTGGAATGGTGACGCAATTATACACTTATTTAATTCCTATAAAGAATAGTGTGTGCCTACTGAGTGGGCATGTACCTTTAAGTTACATTAAAACTAGTACACCACAGTCGATGGCGCGTCAGAGAATGTAATTGAATGTAATCTGTACGACGAATCGGCAAATATTGTTTTTCTCCAGAAAACCGTTGATCTGACATCACGCTTATTCAAATTAAAAGAAAATATGGGTTGGGTTTGTCGGTCGAATACAGCCGACTAGGTATTTTTCATGTCGGCTATACTCCGCCACCTGTATGTTTGCTGTCTATGTCACGCTAACCTTCATTTGAATGTGCCTTAACTTACAATCGGTATTCCAATATGCAGACACACTCAGATAAATATTCATTCATGTATGTATACAACAAGTTTTACGTTAAATTCATGTATTACAGTAAAATTACACCAATGTGTTGCGTACATTCATGTATACACCAATGTGTTACGTACATTCATGTATACATCAATGTGTTACGTACATGTACACATTGCATCATATTTATGCAAGTCTTGGTTTACAGATGTTGTTCTATGGACAACGATTTAATTCGTATTGACAATGCTCTCTGCACTGTTTGTCGCAAATTTAGGTTTTAACGTGTTTACTGATGGGGGTCTGGTCAGTGCCGATGGCCGGTAAGACCCGACCCCGATCTAACATTTTTGAAGACAATTGTTACTGCAATATCAGCTTGTTGCACCGCCTTGTGTTTGTTTTGGGGGTGTTGCGGTAGCATTTTGTCTTTTGGAGTATCGTAGCCTATGTTCTGAAACAAGCAACTGAACTTCGAAGTCAGAGTGCAAATCTCAGCGGAAATTACGTCAGCTAAGTTCACGACGTCATATGTTGTGACGTCGCCAGACTCCCGAAGACAGGTTTTCTCGCGACGCTGCTCAACTATCGTAAGCAATGGTTTGGAGCTTAAACCATAGTTTAGACGAAAGAAATTGTGGTTTCAGTTGCAATATGCACAATAATTCCCTAAGTGATTGTGTGAGAGTCTAAACCATGATTTAGGCTCCCAAGCCTTAGTTTGAGCAATTATTTGGCCAGAAACTGCCATTTAAGATCGTAATACAATTACAATTTAAACCTTAATTTGGACTCCAAACTATAGTTTAAGAAATAAATTTACAATCGCAATCCCGACAGGTATTTTTCTTAAACCGTGCTTTGGGCAATTAATGTACACGCGGCAGACAGTGCCCAGCGTAAGGTTTAAGTTCCAAACCATGTTTTAGGAAATTATTGTGAATATGCATTACATTGAATATGGCCAGTCGACTGCACACTCATTTCATAAGCCCTGGGTTGAAGCGTATGCTCTAGTTTAGGCTTCCCGGAAGCCTAACCCACGGGAGACTCACAAACAGGGGTTTATGGGAATTATTGTGCATTTGGCGACTGAAACTACCATTGGGCAGTCTAAACTCCAAACAATGGTTTAAGTTATCTGAAGCCATCTGCCTTTTTTTCTTTTTCTTAAATGATGGTTTGTATTCCAAACTGAAGTAAAGGCAGGACTTATTGAATTACAATCTCATACAGCATTTACTAGCCAAATGCACAATAATTGCGTAAACTAGGATTTGGGAGTGTATTCTAGAGTTTGTACGTGAAACCATGTTTTAAGATTTATTGTGCACATCCAGAGCCCAAAACTAGGGTTCGAGAAGGCTAAACTATGGTTTAAGCTCCTAACCACGATTTAAGAAGTTGTGCATTTGGCTTTCTATAGAATATCGATAGCTAATACTAATAATTGTAGCTTGTACTACATTAGCATCATGATTCGGGATCACGTGGTCTCCGAACAACGTGACGTCCTGTGTTTATATATATACAACATTTCCTTTAATCTCTTTCTAACGGAACGGAGTGACGTATTTTTAGGAAATATAGCGCAGCAAATGCAAAGTGGTTTTCCCTGTACTGTGCAATTTGCTTAAATCGGATAACAACATGTTACCGTCAAATTGAAAGTAAATACAAATCTAGAGGACGTGAATATAAGACATTAACGGTACTCGAATCTTCGTGAAAGTTATACGGTGTTATAAATGTTTAGCGCAACCGTAAAGCATGTAACATCGAAACCCTTCAGTTTTGTTAGGAATATTCTAAAGAAAATATACTGTAAAATGACGTATGAATACGTCACGTCTGAAACCATAGTTCGCAAACTTTCGGAATGCACGTGATCACATACCCCAAGTATGCCAGTCTTATTTCACGAACTTTTGAAATGGATTAATTCACGAGAAGGTCGGAACATCGTTATAGTGACAACGATTATGCTTGTTTGTGAAAATGATGTAGAAAATATCGCAATATCATACGATACACGTTTGTATGCTGCATGAAAAAACTTATTTCTTATAGTGGGCACATGATACAAAGCTTTAGACGTCGTGTGCACTTGATGGTTCATACACTTGTCAATGTCTTCTGGCGATGTTGTTCATCCTTACATGTAACGATCCCCGATATCCCTGTTTTGGCGCTCAGGTTTAATATTTGGCTTTTTGGTACGTGAGTGTTGAATCTGGTTATACCCACTATAAGAGTAGTATGATTAGTGTTAATCATATTACTGTTAGATGATGAGAATAAGTGACCCTGGTGTGATGAGGATCTGACACCAGATCAGGTTATTCTAATTGCAGGGCTCAATACATACATGTATTTTATTAATCATGTTAATGGAAATACTCTATTGGACAATTTGAGTTTCCCCGTATTGTTACAATTAAAATACGGGAGTCGATCCCGTTAATCCCGTTAGATAGCCAAAATGTCCATTTAGCGGGAATTAGATAGTCAATCTTCCGCTGGGGATATTACACAAATCAGACCGAACAATCGGCTATATAGAAAAAAATCACAGCCCGTGATGATTAGACAAAATATATTTCCTATATACGGGATTTAGACGGACGATTTTTAATGGGTCTTAAAACCGGTGGTGGTGTGTCCGTCGCTTGCGGGAGAAGACATTGATAGGTGCATCATGACATCCATAGTGTTATCATCTTACATGTATATAGACATACAGATTGTCCATCAACTGGTACATGTACATTTACTTCGGCAGTAATGGATCATTGGCCGATACGGATCAAGTCAACGTGTTGATGCTCTAAAAGGAACACAGCGCCTCTTATTCAAATTGTAATACATGCGTATCATTAATTGCAAGATTCGTTATCTTTAGACTCAACTGACCAAGTTTTCTAAAACCTAGCGCCTGTGTAACGCGTGTTTTATGAAGAAATCAACATACAGTAAAGCGTTCGTGTAACTGGTGGCTTTCTTGAATCGAAAGTTTTAAAATAATTGTATGATAACACTGGAGTCGCTGCTTTCTATTCAAATATGGTCCGAACATGATGTACATTTATACAAAACACTGCCCGGAAGTTTTCCGCAAACCAGTGCAATAGATTGCAAATGGAAACGAGATGAGTAGTATATAAGAGTCACAATGATACCATCACCTCTGGAAGGTGCCAGCTACGCGCGGCACCTTCCACAGCATGATGGTATCATTTGTGACTCTTATATACTACTACCGCGAGACCATATATTTATGACATGAGAAGATACACCCTATTAGAGATAAAAATCCCTATGTTATACTCAGTATATATATAACATAATGGTTCTTGTTAAGTGTGCGTGGTTGAAGACAGGTAGTCAAGAGAGATGTTTTCGCACCGGTATTTACGAATATTGCAAACATCACCGTGCATGGATGCGAAGAGGTTCCGTTTCACCTCGCCCATGTCGGCATTGTGGGGTAGGGACCAAAGCCGAGTCATTGCTATGTCCACCATGCCGTGGCACTCAGGCTACTCATCGAATGGCTAACAAGGGATTACGTGCTCGCAAGTATTATCGTTTAGTAATAATTCAAATCGGAAAGTCAGTTAGAAAGATAGAATCGATCTAATAAGTCACGGTGTTTCTACAGCATTAAAACACTGTAAAAAAACATTATCAAACTAATTTTATAAAATTGGAAAATTGAACAGAAAAAACAAGTACCAATATTATTAGAGAAAATGGATAATACAATACAATTTGAATTGAAAATTTTTAATGACTGTTGAAGAAGTTTACGAAGCTTACGGGGGTTATAATCCTGTATATAAATTCTATAAAATGAGAACACTAGGTGATATCGAATACATGAAATACCAGCGTAATTTATTACGCTCCGATAAAAACGTTGCATTTAAAATATTATACCGGCAATTATGTTAACTATACAAGAGACAAATACGAACATTAAGACAGATAATGCGTATCGGATATGAAACTAAGGTGTATTATACAAACAATTTAAAACCCAACGATTCGTTTACGAATGTACATTTCTACGATATCGCTTATAAAGATATTGAAAAATTATTATTTAAAAAAAAACCAACTACTAATTAATTTATAGCCGAGTGTATTTTCCTTATCGAAGGTATGTAAACGGGCTATCTGAAATTATTTTTCATCAACCTCGAGCGGTCGGATTCGGAACGCCGTTGTCATGCAGTTGTTTACCATGACAACGGCCGGAGTTGTCTGCTCATTTTTTTGTAAACTGGCAATTTATTTTTCGTCAGCCTCAAGCGGTCGGACTCCGAACGCCGTTGTCATGCAGTTATTTACCATAGCGACCACATTTGTAGGGATAGAAATAAATAAATAAAAATGTTTAGCTCCAACCGCGGCGCGAACCCACGACCCTCGTCTCTATAGAGTATCGCCTTAACCCACACGACCATGTAGGCTGTTATGATAAACATTACCTAGTGTTGTACAATTATCGATTTACGACAATGTTTCAATTACACGGGTTATGAACCATGCGTAAATTGATAGCCGAGGTAAACAGAGCCGAGTGTATCAATTACACAGACGGTGTGTACAGTGTAATCCTCGACTGAATTTGTAATTCTCAGTGAAAAACACATGTTGTATAGGTATGTAAATTTGTTTACTGCACCAATATAATTAATTTTATAATTAATTTTATAATTTTCTTTAAATTAATTATAAAATTAATTATTTTGGTGCTGTAACATTTCTTCCGACTTTATCTCCAAGTTTTTCCCTAAATTTATCCCAATCAGTACACTTAATCTTGGGCATGGTGGCGCGCGCTTTGATTCTTATATCATTTTTTAATTGTTCATATCTCCCCATTTCTTCCACCACGGATTCAAACTCTAAATTTGATATTTTCTTATCGGCCAACGCTTTGGACACCATAACGTCGATGGTATTTTTCTTCGACCTGGCGAGAACAGATATTCTATCATGTTTTCTACATTTTTTCCCGAGTTTTCCACCCGACGCCCTAATTACCATACACAACAACCCAGAAACGGCCGACACCGCACATAAAATCCCCGCTACGGGAACCGCTATAATGGTGGATATAGTTGCAGCTGTCCCCGCCCCACACAACACAGAAACACTCGCCAGAGCCGTGCTAGATACTTCAGCCATGTTCACCGCGCGCCTATATTTTTTAGCGTTTCTTTTTCTATTTGTATATTCTCTAACTAAAATATCCTGCATAGCGACGATATTATTCAACCTAAAATCTGAACTTTTTTCGTTAATTGTACACAGTGTTGATGGAGTGGTATTGACAATTGGAAGCGTTGATTCGTTCATATTTAAATTTTACAAATTTATTTCAATATATTAGTATTTACAAAATAAGTTCAATTCAATAACAACGAGACAATAGTGGAAGAACTCTCTGTGTCACCGATTTTCGTAGCAAAGTTAATAACACTACCTTTGGAAAGTCTAATTCGATCATAACCGGAGAACGAAACCACCGTCGAACTATCTCCAGAGATTTTAGTGACTCCAACCCCCGTTCTTCCCCATCTACTACAATATTTATCGCGACCGCGCCCACAGGTTTACCACTACCATTAACCGAGCAGACCGCCATTTGGATAACTTCACCTGCGGCTGTCATAGTGTATCCCCCACATTTATTACTCGCTTTGGCACCGAATGAATATTCATAGTGCCCCTCAACCAATGGGCCCCGCTTCTCAGCCCAAACTGTTATGGCACGTTTTAGCGTTTTCATTGTTCGCACTATTCCGGCAAGCGCACTGTTTGCGTTATATGCCTCAGTACGAATATTATAAGAGGCCTCCTCAAGAGCTTTGGTCGCGGCTATACGATCATGTTTCAGTTTATCGGAAACTTCGGTTATCTTTCCGTCTAGTTCGGTAAGTGCCGCTTCTCTGTTGAGAGAGTCCTCTGAGCGCAACGCATCATAAGCCTCCGTAATGGTCGCCTGGTGGCCTTTTAGGGCTTTCTCAATACCCGACCGGGCCTCTTTTTGAAATTCGGTTATTTTCCCGTCTAGTTCAGCAACCGCCGCTTCTCTGATGAGAGAGTCCTCTGAGCGCAACACCTCATAAGCCTTCGCAAGGGCTGCCTGGTGGTCTTCTTCTCGGGCTTTCCTCAACACCCGACCGGGCCTCTTTTTGAAATTCGGTTATTTTTCCATCTAGTTCACCAACCGCCGCTTCTCTGTTGAGAGAGTCCTCTGAGCGCAACGCCCCATAAGCCTCCGCAATAGCCTCCTTGTGGTCTTCTCGGACCCCCTCAACCCCCGACCTGGTCTCTTGCAGAAATTCGGCTATTTTCCCGTCTAGTTCAGTAAGTGTAGCTTCTCTGTTGAGAGAGTCCTCTAAGCGCAACGCATCATAAGCCTCCGCAAGGGCCTCCGCAAGGTTCGACTGGTGGTCTTCTCGGACTTTATCAATACCCGACCGGGTCTCTTTTCGAAATTTGGTTATTTTTTTATCTAGTTCGGCAACCGCCGCTTCTCTGACGAGAGAGTCCTCTGAGCGCAACACCTCATAATAATGCCTCCGTACGCCCCTGGTGGTCTCTCGGCTTTCTCAATACCCGACGTGGCCTCTTTTCGAAATTTGATTATTTTTTTATCTAGTTCGGTAAGTGCCGCATCTCTAATGAGAGGAGTCTCTAAAGCGCAACGTATCATAACCCTCCGTAAGGGCCGCCTGGTGGTCTTCTCGGACTTTATCAATATCCGACCTGCTCTCTTTTCGAAATTTCGTTATTTGTTTACCTAGTTCGTTTAGTTCCGTTTCTCTGATGAGAAGAGTCCTCTGAGCGCAACACCTCATAAGCCGCCTGATCTTTCTCAATATCCGTTCGGACTCCCTCAATTTGTGCAGTCGCCGTCAGCACTTCTACTCTAACATCTGATATACTCCTGTGAATCCCGTTTGTGACCTTCGATATAGTTTTATTTATCAAGGCCTTGGTTTTTCCAGTAGTTAAAAAGTCGCCCTCTGTCGGGATGAATCCACCTTCTGCCGGTTCCAAATTCTTTGAATTTGTCACCCAATCGGAAGAACTACCTGGTCCGTATATACTCATAAAATTAATTATAATATTGGGCACCTATACTCAATTAGAAATTTCGAGAACTACCGAAATCGGGTTAATCGTTTTTCAACTTTCTCGCTTGATCATCGAGAATAGAGACCGTAAATTCGTGGATATGTCCCGATTCCAAAACTTTCATCTCGGGTGTGGGGAAGTCTAAGGTCACAGTCTCACCATAGAAACAGTCGCTGGCTTGCACGGTTTTCAGTAATGTGGTGGGAGTGCCGTCTACCGTGTTGTACGATGTGTTCACCCGATCCAGGTGCACCCTGAGAGTTTTCGTGAAGGCGAAGTCCACCGGGTTATCACCGACGTAATCACCCGGGGTAAACACTCCTTTGTTTGAGGAGTATGTCTCTCTAAAACCGAGTTGAATACCCAACCCCGGGGAGACCACTACCTTATTATCAGTGCTGATGGACATTGTTGCGAGCCCGGTAGCATTCGATACTGTGAGGTTGATTATACCGTCAAGCTCTGAGTTGACAAAATCTTTGAGCTGTCTTATTCCCCACAGTCCGTGAGGCAGCTTTACACCGAATTGTTGTCCATCCTTCACACAGTAAAACCCTTCGCTCTTCCCCACATTCTGCCATCCAACCGTGAACGTGATTGATCTAAGGCCTACCCGGCGTTGTCCGCAGCAGTTGTCTATTAATTTTTGAAGTTCACAACTCCCTTTTTGAACATTAGTGATAGTAGCAAACATAATAATATCTTTCAATGGATACAAAAGCATTTAGCTTTAACTCTAATGCAAAGTACGCGGTCGGTAGTAAATACACGCAAAAAGACGTTGTTAACCTTGTACACCCAACCGTAACGGTTAGACCGGACACTGGCTTTGCCACCAATTTCCCTAACACGTTTGAGAAATATAGGCTGCCCAAGATTACTACGATGGAGGCGGTAAATGGGTGGAAAGCCACACCGATGCAGTTTTGGCAGAACCAGCTAAATTTCGCTGTATGGTGCGCAACAGCGGGGTGTGGAGTTTCACATAAAAGACCATCTGACATCCAAGAATATCATACTCCGAAGTGTCTACAACTTTCACACGTATTATACTATTAGGAGGATTCTCAAAGAACTAGGTATTTCTCTACCTCAAGACGACGCCTGGGATCCCATTTCCAACGCATACGACCGTATGGCGTTTGAAAGACTGTGTAACGAATTTAACGTTTCAAAAGACGCGGACTGGAGGCAGAAAGCATTTCCTACCACCACCGGCCTCGGGGACGTTCTCATTCGGGGCCAGTCCGGGAATTGGACGCAGACTGATTTTAGACACGATTACTCCGGTGACCACATCGTCAGTCGGAACGCCGGGAATTTTGACCCCGCGACTATGACTTTCGGGCCAGAAGTGTCTGGAGGTCGGCACTGTGGCGTGTTTTCTTGTAAAATGTTACCTCCGAAACGGGCTCACGTCGATTACATACAGCAGGCTGCTGAGGTTCAGAACGCGTGGACCACATTTATGTTAGATAAGGGTCTAGGGTTCACGCAGGCCGGGGTTACTCGCGTCAACGAATCTATTCGCACGTACGTCTGGGCCATCCTCTGCGCACAGAAGCAAACTCGCAGTTCTATACTGGGCACAGGAACAGCGTTTGATGCACAAAAACAATTATTGGCACTTGTAGAGGACGCCATCTCAGCTAAGGTGGACCTGGAGAAGGCGATCCAGAATTATCAAGACGTTTTGCAGACTGCCAGCACCCCAGTGGACTATGTATTTGGAATAGGTCTTTATATGGCGCCGAGCAATATGATACTACGAGACGACCCGGTTGATGGTTACAATAATCAAATCGTAATCGCCACCGCCAATCAAAAAATCGGTCACAACGGTAACGTGAACACGGATATCATCAAGCGCACCCCCAAAATGATCGGGCGCGGAGTTGTAAATTCAAATAAATTTGAAAAAGATTTCATAAAACCCTCAAAACACAAAATGGATACACCTCCCTCAACACAATCGAACCCAGTACCCCCAATTCGTAAATTGGATGCACCATCGAGTTCCATCAACAATGTTGAAACACCAATAGTGATTGGAAGCACAACACAAGAGGGGGAGAAATTAGCGCTCGTCGTCGCCCTCGTGGCGATCGGACTATTTACGCTTTGGTTTTAGGAACTCTCTGGCGAAGAATAGTAGGAGACCGGCGATGGCCACGATTAAAGCACATGTATTCTCGGCGAGCCATCCGACCGTTTTTGATAATATAGATAACAAGAAGGAGAGGAGACCCCCGATCAAACCAGGCAGCGCGGCAGCCAACTTTCCTGCTAATTTAGCCAGGAGACTGGCGAGGGCTTTTAGTTGTTTTTTTATCCACTCCTTGGCTCCGCCGGATGGCGCGGGTGCTGGTGCGGGTGCTGGTGCTGGTGCGGGTGCTGATGCGGCACCAGCATTGACAGCTACAAATAGAGACGATATAGATAGAATTAGGGTCGATATAATCATGCTGAAAGCTGCGATGATGATTACTATCGTGACGCCCTTCTCTCTGAACAGAGTGCGAAGACGCTCACCGAGTGTCGTGTCCTCGTGCAGAACCCTCGAGATTGTTTCGCGGCTCCGACTTAATTGGCCGGAAAGCGTCTCACGGTTAGTCGAAGCAGCCTCCAAGCGAGCTTCTCTTTCGTCCCGCAACGACCGCAGTAGTTTGTTAATCCTCTCGGTAGAATCTCTATCGCCACGGATTTCCCCAAGTTTTCTTTCTTCTAGCGCGATATATTTGTCCAGCGCCGTAAGTTTGGAGAGGTTATTGACCAGTTCGCCCCGAGTTGTTTGCAGAGCCTTATCGAGTCCCCGGAGTTCGCGAAGAGGTAATGGTGGGTCATATTTCGTGCCGTTCATTTCGTTGACCGTGGTTTCCACTGTGTTAATAGCGTCGGTGGCTATACGAGGGACATCGCTGAGCTCGCTCATTTCTATAGCGGCGGCCGTCTTCGCCAGCGTTTCGTCGGTAGACTGTAGGGTTTTTACCATTTGTTGAGGCAGCTGCGACCGATCATCGATCACTCCGAGAGCTCGAGCGAGGGATACTCCATATCGGTTCACGGAAGAGGGGCTGAGGAACCGGGTCGGGTCGTTCTTGTACGTCAGCAACTTCCAGCTATTACCCCATTTAACCCACACGTCTCCTCTTTTAGTGCTGCGGAACTCCAACGTGGCCTTGATGCCGTTTTTAGACACCTCACTCTCCCACCGTTTAACCAGAGAATCCGTTTCCTTGAGAGGCGCCAGCTCATTCTTGGAGATCCCCGCAGGAATCTCGGCACCGCCCGCCCATGCCGGAGTTGCGGATGGAGCCTCCCAGGGAAACGTACTCTCGGGTGAAGTTCCCATTGGAATGGCTGTTAAGGGCATAATTCGGGGGTCGACATACCCAGGATCTTTATGCGTCTCTATGAAGGTCGTATCGTCATAGTCATCGATGTCATCATCATCGCGGCAATCGTCTCTGCCGATTTCATCCATGTTAATATCGTAATCATCCATATTAATTTCTTAAAATTAATTATGTATTAAAGACAAAACCATACGGGTTTAATATAGATTCACTAAATTATGTCTTCGAGTCAATACGGTCGCAAACTCAATCCATACCGCAGACTGCGTGAGCCTCTCGGGGCAAAAGGCATGAGACAGAGTGTCGTTATTACGAACAACCCATCGACGATCGACCAGAACCAGCAGCTCTTGGTCCGCTTCCCCAACCTCGAGCTAACGACGTCATTGTGCCGGGTACTGTTCGCCTCGCTTTCACTATTTCGCTTACATCGACGGACGCGGACCGAACCGTCGTTCAGAACCTTGGTCGCGCCATCGTCAAGAAGACCATGATAAAGATTTCTGGTAATGAGGTGATGTCGATCGATGACAACGACGTCTACCATTGTTATCAGGACCTATGGAAGACGGCGCAAGAGCGCGAAAACGCCGTCTATCAGGGTATTGACACCAGCAAAAATAAGAACGTAACTAGACTTAGAATCGGGGCTGCTAACAAGGCAGAAAACAACGCGAGCGACAACGCGGTCGCGGGCGCCTACGGCAACCGCTTCTACATCCCGCTCGACTTTGAGTTGCTGGAGAGTCACATGCCCTACTATCAGAGCGCTTTGGCTGACCGCCTCGAATACGAACTAACGTTCAACGACTACGGCCGAGTTCTCATAGCCAGCGACATGTTATCGACGTATACGATCGATAATGTTTCGCTGGAGTACGACATGGTCACGATGCCCCCCGAACTCGCGCGATTGATCAGAACCCAGTACGCCGGGCGTGTTGCCATACTTTACGACCGAGGTTCTTCGCCATCGCAAGATGACGAAAGACAAAGGCGACACATTGTGGAATATTAATGTCAACGTACCCGCCCGCTCGATGAAAGGTATACTGATGTGTTCGAGGATGCTTGGTTCGCGTTCGTGCTAGAAAAACCGACAAATTCTATAACCCCAACAAAAATCACGAAGGTAAGAGGTGACGATCGAGGGAGTACCCAATCAACTCTACAGCGCGGGTCTTCGCGCGCACCAGCAGTGGGACGAAGTAAGAAAGCAGTTTGCTGCCGGCTCTAAGCGCTCTCCGGAGGTTGCGGCAGTTGCCAAAGACCTGCATCTCTCGGCCGTCTCCCTCACGGAGTTCCTGAATACCAAATACGCGTTATGGCTAGACATGCGAGCCAGCGACGACGACCAAATACACGGCAGCGGACGCCAAGTTGAGAACGCTAGCGAGGGTGTGACGATCCAGATAACCAAAGAGGCGGACGGAGCCGGGCCATTGAACGTGTACTTATATATAATTACAGACGCACAACTCAACATCGAAGATGGCCGATACGTCTCAGCACTCTGCTGATTTAATAAAAAAATCATCTAACGATTTATTAATTAATAAATTTGATAATTCTAAAGAATTAATTAAGAAAATTAGCAATCAATACCAATTCACGATTGGAGATGCCCACTCTGCCATAATATGTGGGCAGACAGGATGCGGAAAAACGGTTTTCATCCTAGACTTGCTCGAGGGCTCCTACCGCGATGCCTTTCGTCATATTGTGATCCTGTGTCCCACTGTGCGGCACAACGATACTTATCAGCGGCGCCCGTGGATATGGACCGACCCTGAGGTATACGTTATTGACCCCGGTGATAGGCTTCACGATTGGTTGCGTGGTTTATACCAAAAATTCTAGGGTGAGCCCACTCTATACGTGATTGACGATTGCTCGGGCCAAGAAGGCGGCGATGACCAAAAAGAAGGACATGCTCTCCGAGCTCGCATTTTCTGGCCGCCATGCTAGGCAAAGCGTATGGATATCCACTCAAAAGTACAACGCCGTCCTCAAGGATCTGCGCGAGCAAACGAAATGGGTCGCCCTCTTTCACTGCAAGGACCGAGACTCATTCGATGACTGTCTTCGAGAGAATGACGTTATCCCAGCGCGCGAGGAGCGCCTGGAGGTTCGACAGATGCTTTCGGAAACTAAGCACGCCAAGCTTTTGCTAAAGACTGATCAACCAACTACTTACGAAGTTATCAATTAATTTTATAATTAATTAGCAATTACTGAACAAATGCTGAACAATGCTGAACAATGCTTAGCAATTGCTGAACAATGCTGAACAATGCTGAACAAATGCTTAACAAATGTTGAACAAATGCTGAACAATGGTTAACAATGTTAACAATTTGGTGCTCCGCTGCGAGCTTTGTTGCGAGCATAATGGTGATCATAAGTATCGGGTGGTGTGCTTTGCAATATGTTAAAGTGATGAAACTTGTTAGAATAGTTAAATTAATTTTAAGAAAAATGAACTGCGACGAACTTCTCGATCAGCTAATAGAAGAAACCTCAACTCCGACTGCCAACATAGACAATGATCCGACAGAGCAATCGGAATCAACTCCAACGGCGGTTGGTATTGGGTTGAATGCAACGACTCCGAATGAAAATGAAAATGCGGCGCGACGAGAGCGGCTAGCTGCGCTGGTTGCTGGGGGACAATCGGAGCATTATCTCGGTAGGCGTCTCTCAGTTTTTCAGGTGGATAAGATGTCAGATGCTGAGATCGATAAAATGTATGCGCGATACGAATCCAAATTGGGAGCGGAGATGACAAAAACTCTCGGATCGGCGGCTATTCATTTGTACGCAACCGCCGTTAGTATACTTCTCCCTATACCAAACACCGCGGGATTGATTGACGATCTAGAGACTGACCCTTTTATAGGTCACACTCTTAGAACAGCCTGCTGCTCAATTTATCACAAGTTTGGAATGTACTTAGCTCCGCTGACAACCGCGTTGACCACGGGTAAACACTGTCAATTTGGACATATATGCCCACGAACTATAAGCCCTAATATTATAAATGATGACACAAGACACACCCGCGAGAGTGACGGAGTTGAACCCGATTGCTCCAACCCAATCGAACCCGAGTGTTACTCCGCCACTGGATGACATACCGCATATAAAAAATCCCAAAAGACAGGCAGCTGGGCGGGCGGCGGCTGCCACCCGAAAAGTTAAACAAGATAAAATACTCGCCGAGCTTCGAGAGGCTAAACAGTCGTTGCAATCGGGGACGTAGACAGCAAAACATCTGAAGACAGAGTTGAGTACAACAACACCCCCAATTCACGAATTGGAAGCACACTCAACACCCAATACCAACTGCAGTTGGAGTTGGGCGAATCCAATTGAACCCAAATTCGTGAATTGGAGTTGGGTTGTTGGTGGTGGTCTGGCAGTTGTTGGTGCCCTGTGCGTGTGGAAATACCCCCTATTATCGAAAAAACAACCAGCCAGTGTTCAGAAGAAAGTTACGAAACACCAATCGCGATTGGATGCGCCCCATTTAAACATTGATCGCGACCCTTTTTATATGCAATAATTATAATGGCTGAACAAGATGGTAAAATGTTAGTGAATGCGCTTTATCACGCCGTGGTGATATCGGGTTTCAGTATCGGGTATGCTCGACTATCAAAGATGGCCCTAGGAGGATCCGCTCCCAAATTGGACTTTACTGTGAGAGACGTATGGGCTCGCGACCTTAGATGTAGCGGCCGCAGTTTGGACCCGAGATTATCTAGTTAAAGCTGGAATTCTACCAGTTAATATATGGAAATAAATGGCTTCAATCGCAGTAATAGTAGGTGGTGCGCTCGTAAACGCATTGGCGTTCAGCGGTAGCAACTTTATATTCTCTAAAATGAGAAGCTCGAACGTGGATGAGGAGCGTAAGCGTCACGATTTAGCTGTAGAACAACTCAATAGCGCAAAGGAAGCGTGGTCGAAAAAACGAACCGCCCATCTGGACTGGGTCAATGAAGAGCTTCGCCGCGAAAATCACGCCGCACAAACTTTTCAGAACGTTGAAGAAGCCAACTGCGAGTACGCGCTGGCATATCCGCAGAAAAGTCTCGCGCCGCTGGATCGCGAGCCCCAACTTTCAGATTTCTATGTACCGTCAGAGCCCCAAAAAGACCGCGAGATCGCGTTCATCGTCGTGGGAATGGGTGTGGTGGGTATCGTCGGCTACTATATTCAATCGAGATTTTAAATTAATTATTTTAAATAACTTTTGTATAAATATATATATATAGAACGATGTCAGTTGACGAACTTTATTTTGCTATGATCGATGTAGGCTACACTGCCCTTAAACACCGCATAGCTGGTACAAAGGGTATGATTCGTCTGGCCCGAGATTCTCTCGAGACGTGGCGGGAGGACGAAAAAGCGGCCACCCTTTTCGCAAAGCGGATGTTAGATTCCTCCACCAATCCTGGGGGATTATATTTTCCCAATTTCCTTCAGAACTTAACCCCCAATCGCGATTGTACTTCCAACAAAGGTTTATTATTATCGACGCAGTTACCGGACGATCTGGCGAGGGCATGTTGGAGATTGTCCGATATATTAGAATACATCGCATACGATGAACACGCGCAAACTTAATACCAATCTATCGGTTCGCCTAGCGCGCAAGCTAGCGAACACGTACTATAGCCCCCGCGGCTACTGGAAGGGACTCGCTGCCATCAAGAACCTCGCGGCGGCGACCAAGGTTTCAGAAAACGTTGTCAAGGAATGGCTCAAGAAGCAGGCCATCTGGCAGATCTATTTACCCGCGCCTCACAATATTCCGCGCCCGAAATTCGACGTGCCGGTGCCGAACCAAGTTCACCAAGCGGATCTCCTGTTTCTCCCTCACGATCGCGTCGGTCGTAAGACGTACAAGTACGCGCTGACAGTCGTTGACGTAGCGAGTCGTTATAAGGGGGCTGAGACCGTTGGCCACTAAAGAGTCTAAGGAGGTGGCCGAGGCTCTCTCCCGAATATATAAGAGGAGTCCTCTCAAATGGCCGAATCTTCTCCAGGTCGATCCCGGCCGCGAGTTCATGGGCGCGGTCTCTCATCTATTGTCTAAGCACGAAGTTTCTGTCAGACGCGGCAGCGTCAACATCCACCGGGACCAGGGGATCGTGGAACGCTTCAATCGAACCCTGGCTGAGAGACTGTTCGGACACCAATACGCTAAAGAACTTGTAGACCCTCATTCGCGATCGACCGAGTGGGTGGCCAGACTGCCCGCCGTGGTCTCCGCACTGAACGGAGAGGTGACCAGATTGATAGGTAAGAAGCCCGTAGATGCTATCAAGTTTAAAAGGGTGACGAGCGAGCCCTCTGCCGTCTCGCGCGGGCGACCCGTTGGTTTAGAGGAGCAACGGCTTCCATCAGATATTGACTTTGTTTTTGTTGACAGTACGTCTTCATCACCCCGTTAATCATTCGGAATCCCCTGTTCTCCGCCATATCCCTACCCCCTTCGAGAGCACTCTTATACCTTCCCCAAGTCAGATCGTTAGATCTCTTCGACATCCCCTTGGCCGAGTGCTTAGATTTTCCATCACCGCTCACGTAGTAACACTTGCTACACAGAGCGATGGCTCTATCCCCTTCGAATTCCAGCTTGAACAGTCCCGGAGTTCTGTTGCTCCACACGTCCCACGCCAACCACTCGGTCTTCTCCTTATTGAACTTTCTCTTCATGTTCTTTCTCACCACCGCCTCCAGCGTCTTCTCCGACAGCGCGAAGTACATGCTGTCAGTGTCCATCTGTATCAGTTCGAAATCTCCGCGATCCACGTACTTGTCCAAGAAATCGTAGTAGAACTCCAGCATCCGGAGCTTGGCCAACTGGTAGACCGCTATGCCACACTGAAACGGTCTGTTGATCACCACTCGAGTCTTCCTGCTCGATATCTCGTAAGCCTCCCCAATCTCCTCCAGGTCTTCGAACCACGCCGACCTCAGTGCCCGATCGACAGTCTTCTCATCCTTCGTATATGTGGTGTTCAGGTGTCTCTCTTGCGCCTCTATTAGCTTGCCACAACACGCGTTGCAAACCAGTTTGAATATCTCCGCCAACACCGCCTTGCTCTTGTCGACGTCCCCCGTCCATCTAGCAGCGGTGACCTCTTCCACGAACCATTGAAACGGTTTGCCGGGCGTGTAGTCAATTACCCTATGCACCGCCTTGACGATCAAACCGTGCTCCAGATACCACTTTAGCAGCGGGGAGTATATGATCATCTTCTTGGCGGACATTGCCCCCACGAGCTTTCTCTGTCCTTCGACTCTTTTCCTCCCGGTCCCGGCCAGGTAGTCCTTCATGTGCTGCGGAACCTCGTTCTCATCGACTTCTCGATTAACGAACAGCGGTGACATTTCCGAGAACTTGTCTCTCAACGTTTCCGGGACCTCTATATCCAACTCCGCAAATCCGAACCACTTTTCACTCCTGACCTTCCTCACGAAACGGTCTATATACGACTGTCTTTCCGGGTCGTCACACGTCCATATCTGCTCCTCACCACACGGCATGTCCTTCGACAGAGTAGATATATATAGAGCATTGGCATCGTACCCCAGCACCGCCTTGCACATCTTCTCCTCCCGACTCCCCACCTGACCCCTGATCGTCGACCTTCCAGCCTCGGCGTATCTGGAGAATACTATGGACGGACCACCGACCAATCCCTGCTTCATCATCTCGTAAGTTTCAGACTTCGGTGACCACAGCTCGGGCGTGTCCGCCTTCCCATCGATCGACCCGCGGAGTAGGTACTGAAGGGAAACACCGGGTAGAGACACGGCATCCTTGAGTATGTCCACACCTCTTCCCTGTAGAACTCCGTCATTTTATTCAGAGCCTCCAGGAACGGTCCTACATCCAAGTCGTTGTAGTGTTGCAACCATTCCTTGAACGTCTTCATCCCCTTTTCTCGGAATACCTTCTTACACTCTTTCCACTCGGACAACGACAGTAGGAACTCACCCTTCAACTTCGAGTACCACTCGGGATAGTCTGGCAGCCCCGGATGGTCGAGCTTGTCCGCGCTATCGAACCACTCGTACGGAAAGTGAGACTTTACAGTTTTACAGTCGTACGCCTTAACCCACCGGTCGTACGTGGTACCGGGTCCCAGATACTGGATGATGTCGAGAAATTTAAACTCCGGGGTAAACAGAAACATCGTCGTGCTGGCTCTCTTTCCGACCATCACCTTATTCACGGTGGCCGCCAACTTTTCTACAAAGTACTGCTTGATGAGGTTCAGGTCGTACCTGCTACAGTTGAACCCCACCACCGGGACTTGGTCAATCCATGAGATAATCTTTGCTTGCTGAGACTTCGATAACATATCTATGTCGGCCGGCAGATACTTCTTCCTAACCCCCTCCCTGATTGCCTTGCCTCTCATCTGCAGCTCGGTCACGAACTTCTCGACTAGCGTGTCGGGATCTCGTTCGCATAGGTGTGTGATCCCTTCATGCATCGTATCCCCCAAAGACACCGATATAGGAACGTGCTCGACCTCGAAGGTCAGGTCTTTGGTGGGTCGCGTGGTTTTTGACTTGTCGAGATACGCCTCGAAGTCGTAGACTATCTGGTGGGGGTACAGAGTCGTCTCCTCCTCGCGTGGCAATTGTGGATAGTAGGTATTCACCTCATTCAACCACTCACACTCCCACATCACCACCAGCTCGTAACCCGCCTTCCTTATCTTGGCGTCTTGAATTTTCGTCCTCTTGTACAGCGATCTCGCGTTACCTCTCATGCAATGCCTCGGACACCCGTGCCAGTAGCATCCGTGAAACTGAAACACGGTCTCGGTCTCGTGACAGTAACCGTCGACCGGATCACCGGCCACCCACCTCTCACCACCGTGACCGCAGTTGGCGTGATGTATGTGCTTTCCCACCCTCTCCTCTTCTCTGCTCAACCATTGAATCGACCTCACACTCGCTGACCCCTTAGGATAGAACGCCTTCTCGTAGGCCGACTGCGGTCTCTCTACCCTCTTACCTGGACATGTCACCACGGTCTTCCCACCCATGCAGGTGGTCGCGTGCCTGTGCATGTTACACGACTTTGTGAACCGTTGTTGACATCCGGTGCACCCGTACTCGTTCGTCATCTTGCGGAGATTCGTTATGAGGAACGAGTGACCTCCAAACATTCCTATCGTCATTGTCTTCCCCCCAACCACGTCGTAATTTGCCGGAACCTTCATGAGGTACCACACTCCATCGGCGGTGGGCTCGTACACGCGAATACCCAGCTTGAAGCGCTCTTCGACCTTCTTAATATCGTCCAGGGGAATTCCCTGGCTACCCGGTCCGTTATCATGCCCGAGATATTCGCGAGCCAGAGCTCGTGCCTTCTCACAACAGCGGTCTGGTCTCTCTCCGCGTTGGATGGCTATGCACCTAAACAGACACAAGTAGTCGTCGTACATGTCGACGGAATACATTCCCTTTTTCTGTCTTAACCAGTCTGGGAGTTTTCCCGCTCCCATGAGAAGTTGTTGAGCGTCGATGATCATCTTCACCTCGACCGATATCCAACGAACGAAGGTCCATTTTGTGTTTGGTCTATCGACTTTGTCGATGTCCATTCGACCTTTCTCTCTATCGGATATCCAACTCTCGGCTTGGCTATCTCGTTTATCCACGGACTGCCCTTTGATTGTTTGTGATAGATCATAGTAGCGTCGGTCTCTATGTTCCTAATACGATACGAGCACGAATACCTCAGGTAACATGCCGTGGTCATCTCTGGGCGAATTTTATTCATTATACGATTAGCGATCTCCCCGTCTACCCCCCTCTCGAAAATCCATACTATCTTCCTCCTACCCCTATCAACAGTTTCCCTAACTTCGGCTTCTTCGGCGAGAATCCTGGGACCCTCCTCCACCAAAGCTCTGGCGATATCTCTCCTCTTCTTGGGAGGTCCCCCCACCAACCCTTGATAAATCTTATTGTAGTACGCCTTGCATAGGGGTTTTCTACGTGCGCTGGGATCTTCTTTTACACGCTGCGCGTAAGCGGTGGCGCGCAGACTGGCCGTCGTCTCGTTCTCCAATTTCTCGGAGCGTTTTTCGGGGTCGGCGGGCAGTCGTCCGGTCGAAACCGCACGCCGCAGCCTCTCCTCGTAGACGACGGCTCGCGCGTCACTTATCCTATCTGCTATATCTTTCTTGAGTCTCAAACCTCTTAGGGAAATTCCCCAACTCTTAGCTTGCTCTCTCATTTGCTTTATGGTAGGCATTATACTGAGTATAACCAATAGATTTTTTATCTTCAATAGGGTGTAAGTTTATATTTATTCGTAATAAATATATGACAGATTGTTGTAATATACTTAGTATAACTTATGGATAACTTGTCTTAAATAGGGTGTCAGTTTATATTTGTGACAGATTGCTGTAAAATACTGAGTATAACTTATAGATTTCTTATCTTTAATAGGGTGTCAGTTTATATTTTATTCGTAATAAAAGTATGACAGATTGTTATATATAGATACTGAGTATAACATAGGGATTCTTATCTCTAATAGGGTGTATCTTCTCATGTCATAAATATATGGTCTAGCGGTAGTAGTATATAAGAGTCACAAATGATACCATCATGCTGTGGAAGGTGCCGCGCGTAGCTGGCACCTTCCAGAGGTGATGGTATCATTGTGACTCTTATATACTACTAGATGAATACACAAACTATTTTAGGTAAAAACAAACGACACCATTTGTATGCGCTATGTAGTTAAGAACGAACATGTATACCACACAAATAATGGCATTTTTTGGTCATGGTTGGCCATGTATATGTCCTTCGTTAATGTCATAAAGCTATCATGGTAAGTGTACATCATATATGTTTCAATACAGCTTTCTAGATCTTCGGCGATGAAACACATACGATAACCACACATTATGTACATTGTTGGCGAAACACTAGAGACACTTTACACGGTTATAACCACAGGTGGATAAAGCGTGACAGTGATGGTAAACTAGCTAAAATGTACTAATGAAGATGTTTAGAAACTAGCAGAACTTTGAAGTCAGAGAAATAAAATGGCCATGAAAGAAATCGCCTCTAAAGGCCTATTATTAGAGGAATATCAATACGATGAGCGTGGCAGTCGTGTCGTTTGATTATCCAGAATATCGCCTAAAACACTATGTATTAACTCAGACAGTTCGTATGATGTCCGCATATGATGAAGCTTCAGGAAAAAGAACATAGCTTCAAAGTTTAACTCCGAATGGTTCGGAAATAAATTATCAACGTGGTAATAACAACGATATAGGCAAATTTCGCAGGTCTGACAAATTATGTGTACCGAGATATACGCGAATACACACCACAAACGGAACAAATGAACGCAATTTAATTTCGATATTTAAACCATGGAGCAGAATGGACATATATTAGTATGTGTCATGGCATCTGCAACTTATTCTTTTCAATGTCCTCTACTTTGGATAAAAGAAAATAGTTTAAGTAATAAAACCGTGTTTCAATAAACACCTGCTAATTCTGTATCTTGTGCGATCAAAACAAAGTGCTTCCGAAATATACAGATGTTGATTTTATTAATTCAAATACTAGATTGCACTGAAGAAGGGGTCATTGACAGATTTGAGTTGTATAATATCACGAAATAAATAAAGGATGTTACATGAGTGATGCTTTAATATGATATTTATTAAACAAGTTTACCGAGTGCAAAAGAAACGAGGCTATGCCAAGTTTCTTATGAAATCAGTCAACAAGTTCAATACATCTCATATTGAATCAACACAAATGTCATATTCTATTTATTGCATAAGCACAGCACCATACATCGAATCTGTTATGACCACCTAGTGTGTTTTCTGTTGCGGTCTAATTCGCATATTTATTACACTTAGTCTAGTGTATTGTGACTTTTAATAAACCGTGTTATTACATTGTGAAAGCATACTTTATGCAATAAAGTTTATATCTATATTGCAGCATGGATGAGTATAAACATAGGTCAATTATTCCTCGGTATACACATTTTGTCTGACCTGTGGAATTGGCCTAGAGTTTTGGAGTTACAACCGTAACTTCAGAACCAATTGGAGTTGAAGTTTGAAATTTTTCTTGGAGCTTTGACATATATGGACATTGAACGAGAGGTCTGGTTTTAAAATGGGGTTTGGGGAGATATTTTGGATAATCAAACAACACGATTACCGCACTCATCTTACTGACCTTCTTTTAATAATGCGTCTTTAGAGGATATTTTGTTTTGTTATAATGAAATGTTTATTTCTCTGACTTTCTGCTAGTTTCTAAACATATTAATCAGGAAAGTTTTAACCATTTGTCCATCCCTGCCACGCTTACTCCACCTGTGGGTATAGTAGGTGTGATCTTAAATAAAGGCTAATGGGGCCCGTTTCTGTAAACTTCGTAAGACTAAGAAGTTCGTATGTGTAAAATTTGATTTTGGAATAACATTTACATTGACAGCTGATGTTGGAAAATCTTTAGCGGATGTGTTCACATTCAATGATATGTGTATGTAAGCGCAAAATAGTAACGCTAGTTAATCACGTTAATGTGATAACCAAATTAATATCCATTTTGCTATGACGGACATTTAAGAGATGACTTCCTCACACCGTTGACACAGATTTCAAAATTGCCAAAAATACCAGGCAGATGGCGTGATCAGATATTGCCTAAATTGACGTCAGCGTGGTCCAGGACTACCTGGGCAAATGAAATGGTATGCTTATTCACTGCGCTATTCTTGTTAAAGCATCAGATTAGCACCAGCTATTATAATCGTTGCGACATACATGTATGTTTTCACGAATTTACTCAGGTGACCAGTTTTTCGCATATTGTATTATGTGATACGACATGTATAAATATGGGCCCTGGCTGTGAAAAGCGAGCTTCCGCTGTATGTGACCAGTGCATCACTAGATCAGCATTCGATTCCGTGCAGTTTCAATATGCCTAATAGTATGTTATACCTCCACATAACAATTTTTTTCAATCGGTAATTAGTATTGTGATGCGAAGAAAGACCATTATATACACTGGTCTCAAATGTCATACTGTTCTTTTTCTCAGTAACGGCCCAATTACATGTATAAATGTACCCGAGTTGTAGCCTATGTAACACCAGTATACATACAGTACAGGACAGTACATTTCTTCCAAGTATTCTGCGTTTGTGATCAATTTCACCCCTGCGCACAACCCTCAACTATTATTACCCTCCCTATTGTTACCCGATACAAACATCATGCTGCATTGACACCTTGAATGGTGATATCGGCATGTGAATCATCAAATATTTCGTCATCTGTTTTGGTCGGCAACTTTTGTTGTCGAATACTGATAAGAACTGAATGGATGAACTTACTGAGGGGTAACAATAGGAGAGGGTAACATTTACAGTCCTCCCATAGTGTTTGCTACCCTCCCCTATTGTTACCCGTTATACAATTAATGTTGCATTGACTATTAGGATGGTGATATCGGAATATAATGGTGATATCGGCATCTGAATGTGTTCGATATCGAACTCCAAACCTCCGATACAATATTTCGTCATCTCTTTTGGTCGGCAACCTTTGTTGTCGGACACTCACAAAAACTGAATGGACGAACTTACAGAGGGGTAACAATAGGGGAGGGTGAACAATTGGGGGTTATACAAATTGTACAGTCATCCATTATTGTTACCCTCCCCTATTGTTACCCGTCATAAAAATCATATTTTATAGACGACCGGAATAGTGATATTGGCATACAATAGTGATATCGGCATGTGAATGTGTTCGACATCGAACTCCAAACATCCGATACAATATTTAGTCATCTGATTTGGTCGGAAACTTTTGTTGTCGGACACTCAGAAGAACTGAATGGACGAACTTACAGAGGGGTAACAATAGGGGAGGGTGAACAATAGGGGGTTCTACAAATTGTACAGTCCTTCCTTATTGTTACCCTCCCCTATTGTTACCCGTCATACAAATCATGTTTTGTACACGACCAGAATGATAATATCGGCATACAATGATGATATCGGCATGTGAATGTGCTCGATATTGAACTCCAAACATCCGATATAATATTTCGTCATCTAATTTGGTCGGCAACTTTTGTTGTCGGACACTCACAAAAACTGAATGGACGAACTTACAAAGGGGTAACAATACGGGAGGGTGAATAATATGGTGTTATACAAATTCTACAGTCCTCCCTTATTGTTACTCTCTCCTATTGTTACCCGTCATAAAAATCATGTTTTATAGACGACCAGAATGGTGATATCGGCATACAATAGTGATATCGGCATGTGAATGTGCTCGATATCGAACTCCAAACCTCTGATACAATATTTCGTCATCTGTTTTGGTCGGCAACTTTTGTTGTCGGACACTCACAATAATTGAATGGACGAACTTACAAAGGGGTAACAATAGGGGAGGG
>CM055273.1:98297432-98382902 GCA_029237695.1 Conchocele bisecta | reverse complement strand
GGGGTAACAATAGGGGAGGGCGAATAATATGGGGTTCTACAAATTTTACAGTCCTCCCTTAGTGTTACCCTCCCCTATTGTTACCTGGGTAACAATAAGTGAGGGTGAACAATAGGGTGTTCTACACACAAGTCACAAAGTGGTATAGGTTTAACCACACTAAATCATCAGATATTCGTGTGCGGTGTAGTCAAAAGAAGTACGTTAAAAGACACAAGCCAGCTTTGTTATACCATAGACAGAGACTCTTTGCTTGCAGAAACCAGTCAGTTGATTCACTAATCTACTTCACAGGCATATTAATGTATCAGTTACATCAGTTTCAAGCATATGCTTTGGGATTATTTTGTAAGTCGGAGCATGTTTGTCATGTGAGGCGGTTTCAATTCCAGCCGCTGAATTTTTGCGCCACCACCAGGGTGGTCACAGGAGATTGAATTTATCTTTCTTAACAATAATCAAGCCTATATTTTAATTAGTGAATATCTAGACCAGAATTGCTGCATGTAATGGGAAAATAGGTCCCACAGCATCCATACACAAAATGAAAGTAGCAGAGAATAGCAAAATGTGTGGTCATTAGTTAGTTTATATAGCAAAAATAGTTGGTGGTGGTGGACCTATATGTATAGCACACGCAATTAATACTAGTCATGTGTGCGTGTTCACACGATGTAAGCTTTATATAATAATTACCTTCTTACTTCTACGTTATATAACTAGCACATAGTCTTGTATATTGGTAGAGCTTCACACGCTCTTGGTGAAATATTCTGTTCTTCTCCCATATTACATGTAACTGCTCATAGCTGAAGTTCTTGATAGGGCGTGCCAAAACCAGGTCATCTCATATTAATGATAATACATGTATTTGACAAGTTATGCGATTTTGTACCTAAGAACATGTGCAATGTCTCATGAAACATATTTCTTTTCATAGCAAATGCCGAATAGTATTCCGCATTTGCTATGAAAATTTCGTCATCTTTCGACGTCATTTACAGAAAATATCACATTTTCTGTAAATATACTTCATGAAAAATCGTATATGTTCTTAGCCACAAAGTCGCATGGCGTGCCTCATATTACAAACACAAAGTCGCTTGATGTCAAGTACCGCACAGAACGTTCTTCTAATGTGTCACATGTGTAAAGCGGGCGAGTAAATGATAAGGGAAGTAATAATAATGAAGATCATATGAGATCAGTAGTCGATTTCATCAAACTTGCAAAGTATACTTATCTAGCAAAGTATACTTTGAGGGAGCAATTATTTATTTTTCATGAAATGCATTATTTCATATAGGACTAACAACTGCATATATTTGATGATTAAAAGTATGCAGAATTATTATACTGAATTTATTACATTATCACAGCCAAATTGGCTGTGATAATGTAATAATTTCAGTATAATAAAAAATAATAAATTTGTCCTAAAATTTATAATTTCTCCCTCAAAGTATACTTTGCTAGGAAAGTATACTTTGCAATGTTGATGAAATAGGCTACAGAATATCATAATTCCCTAATCTGGACACATTGAGAGAGGTATGCATCAGTCACAAATACATCGTAATCGGATAAGGCGCGCGTACGATGTGTGTTTTTGAAGATGTCCTACGGGAATCCGCGGCATCCTACGGATATCGGTGACTTTCTCGCCGATTTTTGCGGAATCGTAGGGGTCCTCGGTAACTTTTAACGCGGAGTTATAATTTGTTGAAGACCGTACGATTTTGAAAATCGGGACCTCACCACAGGCGTATCGTAGAGGCACCTTGCGGTTACCTTGCAGCGGCCTTGAGATGACATTGTGACATCGTCAGACACCGTACGGACATTTTTGGGTGGAATTTGTGAATTTCATTTTTTACTACCGTGCCCTCACGTCGACCACACGGCTTAATAGGACGGCGTACGGGAATCGCAGGGTAATCTTGCGATAACCGTACAGTTGCCGTAGTATGTCAAATATCCTATATGTATTGGGATATTTTTGTATATCGGAACATGTTTGTCATGCGATGTTGTTTCAATTTCAGCCGCTGACTTTTTCCGCCACCACCAGGGTGGTAACAGGAGATTGAATTTATCTTTCATAACAATAATTACACCTATATTTTAATTAGTGAATATCCAGAGCAGAATATGTGCAGCTTGTAGAAAAATAGGTGCTAGAACAACCATACGAAACATGAAAGTAGCAGAGAATAGCAAAGGGTGTGGTATTTGGTTACTTTATATGGGACAATTCAATGGTGGTGCCGTACATCTAAGGTTACATGCATCTGATAATTCAAGACGAGCCACTGATACCATCTATTACTATGGAAGCGTCCTGATGCTAATGTTAAAATATTTGTATCTCCTAATTAGGACTTACTATCTCCTACTGATGGCTTAGTATCTCCTAATTAGGAGTTAGTATCTCCTAATTAGGAGATACCTATATTTTAGCTTTGGCTTAAGGACGCTTCCATATATTACTATTGATACTAACTCCTAATTAAGAGACAGTAAGTCCTAATTATGAGATACTATAACTCCTAATTAGGAGATACTATCTCCTAATTCGGATTTGCTATTTCTTAATTAGGACTTAGTATCTCCTAATTAGGAGTTAGTATCCCCTACTTAGGAGATACATATATTTTAGCATTGGCACCATTTCGCTTCCATATACATTGTATTACTATTGGTAAAATATTAAATTGAACCGAATTGCCAAATGTGTACACTGATTTCGAAGCAAATAACCCCGATGTTTGCTGATTGTCTCTCAAATGGTATGTACTTGTTCAAAGTTTATTGACAAGGCTGTTGTGATTTATTACTATATAATTCACATGGATCGTACGGAGTAGGAGTCCTGCTGGGGACGTAGAATTCGTTTTTTTATTTATTCGTTCCCACGAAATAACAATTCGTTCACTCAATTTATTTCGTTCCCACGAATTAACGATTCGTTCCCCACGAAATGACAATTCGTTCCCTCAATTTAACAATTCGTTCTCGCATGATTCTAAATAGTGAATTAACACCATTTGCTGGAAAATGGTCATGGTCCCCCAAATGACACCACCACCAAGCAAAATAGCTTATTTCTTTGCAATGTAAAGAGAAAATATTTACAAAATACATACTTATTTTTGCAGATAGAAGATTTCACCCAGGCCACTGGTAGGACGGCTTTGATGTGGAAACAGCCTCTCCCTCGATTATTTTTGGCTGTTATTCAAGCCAGAGATGTTCGAATTGATGTCCAGGAACACGAGCAATTATGCCCGGTGGAAGATGGAGCAGTCTGGTGTAATTGACAAGTACTGGGCGGAGACATCGGCATCGGAACTCCGTTCAGTTGTCGGCATAAATGTACTAATGGGGATTTCCAGCCTGCCTGAAGCCGACATGTACTGGTCCAAAAACGTGTACATTGCTAATCAATGACTTGCAACCGTTATCCGAAACTGGTTCAATATTTTCACGTTTCCG
The DNA here is from genome assembly GCA_029237695.1 of Conchocele bisecta. NCBI lineage: Eukaryota > Metazoa > Mollusca > Bivalvia > Lucinida > Thyasiridae > Conchocele > Conchocele bisecta. The sequence continues at coordinate 98,379,407 of CM055273.1, read as the reverse complement.
ACCGCGCTACAGAACCGGCTAAGGGTCAGCCAGGATATGACAAACTGTACAAGGTGCGGCCTATTGTTTAACATGTACAGGGCACGTTTCCTTCAGCATATAGCCTTTCCAGAGAAATTGCCATTGACGAGGCGATGGTGAAGTATACGGGCAGGCTTGGATTTCGCCAATACATGCCAGCAAAGCCCATACAGCGGGGAATTAAAATATGGATGCTCTGCGACGCCAACACAGCCTACCTGTCGCGGTTTGATATATATATACCTCGGACGGCAAACTGACCTAACTGAACATGGTCTTGGCTATAAAGTTGTAACGAAGTGGACCGACAACCTGCACAAGACATACCGGCATGTAAATCGTAAACATTTCCTGAAGGAACTGAAGAAGCCGCGAGACGTGAAGAACCGCGGTGAATACAAAATAATGCAGAAGGGCGACTCCAACTTGACTGCCACTGTGTGGAAAGACAAAAAGTTAGTCTACAATCTGACTACACTCAGTGAGCACACAGAGGAGGCCGATGCACAACGGCGGGTTGGTCGCAAAGCCCATAAGCCCCTTTTATCCAGTCACATCTACATTTGAAGTTCGACAGGTACAATTTTACAGGTACTATATATATCCAATGGAAAATCCATCTCACATTTCACATGGACATGGTAGTCAGATTTTAGTCACATTGTGTCCATTTCTGGGTGAGACTCTGGTATTTCCCCCGGATTTATCCGGGGTCATTGCCAGACATAAAAGGCACATTCAGCGCGAAACACTTTGAAAAAGGCGCGCAATTCAGCGCGCTAAACGACATTTTTAATAATACATGCAGTAAACAATTGCACCACCATCAAACAGTTGAATTCCAGTATAAAATATTTTCAGTGCTGAATAATGGTTTATGAACAAATTTTAGTAATTGAATAAAACGATTTCTTTTTGTTGGGCAGCATGCAGGCACCAAATGCGGGCATTGCACGTAGTCTAGGGAGTCATTTCACCACACTTGCAAAGTATACTTATCTTGCTAAGTACACTTTGAGGAAGACATTTTCAATTTAAGGATACATTTAATAATTTTTATTATGCTGAATTTATTACATTATCACAGCCATTTTGGCTGTGATAATGAAATAAATCCAGTATAATAATTCCGCATACTTTTAATCATCAAATATATGGATTCGTTAGTTCTATATGAAATAATGCATTTCGGGAAAAATAAATGATTACTCCCTGGAACGTCCCTAGGGTGTCCGAAAGGTTTCACTGTAAATCAGGTATTTGATAATTCTGAGCCATTGTTGAGTGCTATGCGATGACGAACCGACATTATAAGCTGAGATAGATGACCAAGAAAGTCTTGGTGTCCGGTGTATAGAGGTTCCACGGACGGTACATTGTAACACAGTGTGATAGATCAAACAGCGTGTAATACATAGGGACATGGGAACGCTGCAGAAAACATGTTACATTTTCTATACAACTGAAATGTATGTTGAGGTGCTTATGCCATAAATCCAATATAACGATTGTGTTCATTTAATATGATACTATTTAAAGTGGACACTACCGCCACCCCCTCGACTATGTATATTTGCTCAAAGTTTAATGTAAGTGTGATAATAAATACAAAATGTACCAACCTCGTGGTGCTGCTGCCACTGGATGACGCGATTTTGAGACCCGTGCACCTTTTTGACTCGCATAAGGTAGGTACCCATGTACCAATCGTACGCCCATCCCCCTGAATAAATTGTTTAAGAAACTCGGCATGGCGTGTTCCCAATGAAATAAGTAATGTCGTCTAATAAATATGACTCATTTAATTCATCCATGTATATTATTATATGACTAAGTATTTCAGTCATTCTCATTGGCCGAAACACGACCACGTGATTACATACAAATTTAATGTAGACCTCTGAACGGTTTGTTTACACGAATAAGCACTCTCGGACCGCGAGACCGGTCCGAGATGTGTTTATTCATGTAAACAAACCTATTGTTCACCTCCTTAGAGCGCATGCGCAAACACATTTTGAAAAAAATATTTTAAAATTTAAAAAACATTTTTTTAAGATAATTATTGAAAATTGTGTGAAACCAAAAAAAAGGTGAACACATTTTTTTTCGGCCGGATATATTGAAAAAATATTGGCAAGAAATATTTTGAGTCGGTGTACATGAGATTTACGGACCTTCGAAAAGTGATGTTCACCGACGCCGAACATCACTTTTCTCAGGTCCGTAAATCTCATGTACACCTCAAAAGACAATAATTGTATATTGTACGCTATAATTCAGTTGGACATTCACCATTTTTATAATGAGCTGACACGATACATAATATATATTCGGTATAATCTATTATCGCAATGGAATGTAGTTCTTCAAATGCTTGACCGCGCATATAGATTGGTAAACTGTTGATGTTTAACCGAATCAAACGATGTTGTGTGGCCCTTTTATACTCTTCTTTTGAATTAACAAAACAAATGTCGTCTGCTATGGTTTTACATGGTGTCTCCTTTCTCAATAAAACATGGTTGGACAGTACTTCAGAATCATTTCCTTTGGAAATGCTTCAAAAATGCTGTTGTAACGGAATTGCATGTTCCTAAGAGTTCCAATCGGTATGACAGACGTGTGTGGTAGTTAATACTAGTTTTGGCTGGCTGAAACCAGACGATCTGGGTAAATGTCATCCATATATATACTATTATCCCGTCAACACAGTGCGTAAATGTGCCGTTAAACACGGTGCCGTGAAACATTTTTGATATCCTGTCGATACGACATAATCACTGCGTATGAACATGTGCGGTGGCTGGGGTTATTTGTTTTGCATTTTAAAGCCATTTGTATGTGTTGACGGGATAAATAGAATAGTAGGTTAGTGCCGTGAATGGGGAAAATATCTGGCGCGGCACGGAAACGGGATGTGCTCGGCAGAGCCTCGCCCATCCCGTTTACTAAGCATTGCCAGATATTTTTTCCCATTCACGGCACTAACCTACTATTCTCTATTTATGTACATGTATATCGGGCTTGCCGGAGATCGGTAGTCAATAGTTTCGACTCCAAAGTCCTGAGAGCGCCATCTATCGATAACTGCGCTTGGAATATCACCTATTGAACTGAAACTTCGCAGCTGGGTGATATTGTTGGTAGCTCAAGTGCTAACGACAATGAAATGCCGCGCAAGACGGTGGAGCAATGCTGATATCTCGAATCGTTCATATTCGAATTGTCCATGACTAGTCACACTGGCCATAAGTAAAGTTATTGTTCACATAATTGGATTTTTAAGCATTAAATGCGAGGGAACGTTAGTTAATTTTGGTGGAAAGCTGATTATTTGGTAGTGAGATGCGCACAGTCTGATCAGGATATGCACTGTTCGCTATTCTATCGATGAAACACACATCGTGCTTCTAACAAGCAATATATATCGTTATCAGACTACAGGAGCGTGCTATTTGATCTGAAGCTACACTGGTCACAAAACATATAAGCTACATTTATCCGGTCCACACCCACATATATGGTTAGGCGTATGCATCAGGAATAACGAGTGTACGTCCTAAGGGAGGTAAGCCATACATGCTCGTGATTTTATCTGCCTTTACTGTGTCGTCAGATGTAATCCTCCGACGTGGGTTGTTTAATATAACCTCCCTACCAAGCACGCTGCCCGCCTGCGAGTCCTCTGTAAACGCTTGTAGGGCACTGTCCACGTGACACGGATCAATGCCCAGCATGGACAATACGCCTTCCAGTACCTCCCGTTTGTTTTCCATCATCCACTCATACCTAATTGGGAAAATGCTGCCACCGCACTTTTGAAAGTCTATACACCAATTGATACACATGGCCCATGCGGATGTGAACATTTCAACGGTGTTCATGTATTCTGGGTGTATTACTGGCGATTCACGGTCCACCATGTAGCAGAAATAGAAGTACATGCGCCGCCTTAAGAACGGTATGCAGTAGGAGAATGCATTGTTGTTAATTAGATACATGGACATACTTTGGGCGGTTTCTGATAGCATCAACCCCAGAAATGACGAGACGGTACTGCGGCTGTTTCTGTGGCCGAACATCAGCTTCGCCGCGGGGAAATGCTTGCCAATGGCATTGATATGGATAACTCCGCAAGAACGCGGCTTGATGCAAATCCGCCGGATATCCGGGTGTGGTTTACCGAGAAGTCTAACGATAGCGATGAGGATATGCTCGTATTTTGTTTGTGACAGCACGTTCCTCTTTCTCAGATGACCCAGATTGGTGAGGCAGTCCGGCTCTGCGTGCACCAATGTGCCGGGAATACGTTCTATCGCCTTACTCAGTAGTGTCGACCCGCACCGCCCGGTATTGGCAAGGAAGGAGATGTCCACCTTAGGATCGCCAATCGTCGTCGCCACGCGGCAAAGTGACGTCATCGACATTCGGATAATCTTTGTTGCATGTTCGAACTGACCGATGTACTGGAACGGGTTGGTTTCCGTCCTGAATATGTTAATTGATTCCGGCGTTTCCACAAAAATGGCCTCCTCTGCTGTTATGCAGTAGATAGAAACATTGGGCTTCAGAATGTAGTCAGGAGCCGTGTATTTCTCGTGTACAGCGATGAAGTCATGTGGTGATACGATGTCAATGATGAACAACTTGCGCTTCCAAATAATAGACATCACGTGGGCGCTTACGTCGTCTGACATCATTTCGGAGCATGTACATGATTGGATAGCACGCACGATGACGTATACAACCCTGTAAGCAAGGTATATGACGGAATATGCAAGGTAGACGAGAACATCAAAGACCATGGACATACTGGAAAAGGTATGCTTCGTCTACGACCTGTAATTAAACAATATATAGGCTATGCATGTAGTGTTTAAATTCGTGCTCATTTCATAAAAACATATTAGTTTAAACAATATTTATTTCAAATTATCAAGTGATTTGTATATATATATACATACAATTGAGAACAGGATTAGAAAACAAGCTTTTACACTAATGTGAATTCTTCTCCTGGAATACATGTAATATGTGATTATTGAATACATAGAGAATAGTAGGTTAGTGCCGTGAATGGGAAAAATATATGGCAAGGCTCAGGAAACGGGATGGGCGAGGCTCTGCCGAGCACATCCCGTTTCCGTGCCGCGCCAGATATTTTTTCCCATTCACGGCACTAACCTACTATTCTATTTATCCCGTCAACACCTTCAAATGGCTGTAAAATGCAAAAATTGTATTGACTGGATATCAAAAATGTTTCACGGCACATACGCACGGGATAAATAATGCATTAGGATGCAGATTAACTGGCTCGATTGTCTCTTCTATAACGGTTGCAAAGGAATGAGTACAGCGGTAGTCATGGAATATTCAATGGATGCGCTATTCAGTCCTATTTCACCGACATTGCTAGCACTCTTATCTAGCTACGTATACTTTGAGGGAGTAATCATTTATTTTTCCCAAAATGCATTATTTCATACAGAACTAACGACTGCATATAGTTGATTATTAAAAAATATGCAGAATTATTATATTGAATTAATTACATTATCACAGCCAAAATGGCTGTGATAATGTAATAAATTCAGTATGAAAAAAAAAATGTATCCTTCTCCCTCAAAGTGTACTTAGCAAGATAAGTATGCTTAGCAATGTTTGTGAAATATGCTACACGGCTGGTCGTGTACGGTTTAAGCCATAAATAACGATACAATGGAATCGACAATGTATATATGATGTAACGACAGTGTCGTAAAATTTAAACGCCAATAGAGACACAACAATACGTTGAACTCATGTGGATGTAATAATTACGACTTAATAATGCCTTGACTTGGTCAATGGGAAATATTAAAATTACCGTGATAACAAGATGGGACATTGCGGATTGTGCGACCCCTGTGTATACATCAGTTTCCTTCTGACCTAATCAGGTGACATCTTTGCTGACGTCAGAATATATTTTACCCAGGGGGAATTACGTGAAAATTCAAAGTATCAAACTATACGTGATTGTTCATTTCAATGTAATTTACTCCCCGACAGCCTAGCTATATATTTATATGTATATATACATGTAACTATGTCTCCAGAAATTACTTTGCACAATTCGTGGATATATTTGCCACCTCTCTCGTATTGCTTTTATAAAGTATAATGTGTGAAATGTAAGAAAATGCTTATTTAAACAGGCGATCTGATTATCATGCAATAATGGGCTCGTGATTGGTTCCTACCACTAAACAAACTAGTCCATCACGCCTGCATTATTGCACGATATTTAGCCAACCGAATATGTAAACGCACATGTCCGATTGAAACAACATACACCTAAGTGGTGTATTAGCTTACCTGTATTGTGTACTTACAAAATGCTGTTTCCTCTTCCAGCTATACAAGTAACTGTCGACGTCGGTCGTGCCAATGGACAACACCCACATATATGAGGCACGCCATAGGTTTTTGTACCTTCCGACATCTGCGTAATTTCATGAAATACGTTTAGAAAATTAACAATATTTTACGTAAATGGCATCAAAAGTTTAAAACAGTTTCAGAGTACATGCGCAATATAATTCCGCATGTACTCCGAAAATTTTGTCAACTTTTGATGCCATTTATGAAAAATATTGTAACCTTTGTAAACGTATTTACTGAAATTACGCAGATGTAAGGTAGACAATCATATGGCCTGTCTCATATACGATATGATCCTGTCGTGTATGCGGCTACCGGATTATCATAGATGCCGGACATGGGTATGCATAATAATGTAATTATACTTACATAGAGAATACCAGGCTAGTGTCTTTTGATATCAGACAAGGCTAGGAAACGCGTAGGAATTCCGAGGCTTGCCGAGGAATTCCTACCGTTTCCGAGTCGAGCCTGATTACTTGATATCAAAAGACACTAGCCTGATATTATATTTGTAAAGTAACGTTTTATGCTTGAAAAATACGAAATATGGCGTCGTTATCTATGTATTCGGTAACGTCACGTGACGTCATCCGACCAATGGAACGCCAGTTTTCACTTCGTTGTAACCCGGATGTTTGTATCAGGTCAATGCCTGATACAACAATATGTTATCAGTCAGTACGTATTCGGTCAATACAGGGCAGGTTACCTGATAAAATGGCATATATGGTAGGATCGTCTACGCACAATATTTATCTCACGTGCGCGAACTGGCCATGAACATCACGTACGTTACGATAGACAGGTCCAGTTGAACTCTTCTCTGCATGAAGACGCATATACTTATAGTGGAGAGGTATATGTATATACATATGAGGTATATGTATATACATATATATATACGCTCTGTTGGCGTAAATATTCATAGCCTTGCATGTGTACATATATAATAATATACTGATCGAGATTATTATTTTTCTGACGGCAGTACACCCGTGAAAAACACGAACGGAGTAGACCGTGATCAGACTTATCAGAAGACCCATGGTGTCAGTTAGCCGCCCAAATTTAGCCCAATGTGGCTTCTCCATAGGGCTGCCTATATACTCACTCACAGACAGAGCGGCTGTATGGCACACCTATGTAGAATCAGCTGACAAGGCGGAATATAGTTCAAACTCCAGTTCCGGAATCCGTGTCGAACTGGAACCTTCGGTGTGACAGTCGGGTGTAACTATAGGTGCTCCATCCCATAATTGCAATCCTGTAGACTATTTAACCCATTGCAAACTTTTCTTATCTTCTTATGTATAGTTTGAGTGAATAATCATTTAGTTTTCCCGAAATGCAGTATTTCATTTAGAACTAACGACTGCATATATTTGATGATTACAAATATGCAGATTTATTATACTGGATGTATTAGATTATCACAGCCAAAATGGCTGTGATAATGTAATAAATTCAGTATAATAATTTGGTCAGAAAATATTTTATTCCATTAAATAAAATTAATAAATTTATCCATAAATTGAAAATTTCTCCTTCAAAGTGTACTTAACAAGATAAGTATGCTTAGTAATTTTGGTGAAATAGGCTACTGGACATTAGCAGGCTTGTTACGGACCATTGTTTTATAAATCTTTGCCTTGCTGAGTAAAACCACGTACATGTAACGATATTTGCAGCCATTGTACATTGGATCGCATTAAAAACGCCAGTTGTGGTTTATGGACCCGCTCTATACCTGATCATCGTTTGATTCACAGATAATTGCTTCATAAGTGTTATGGAATACATGTATAACATATATGTGAACATTGACTCGCTACTGTATCCTGTACGACACATAGAGAGTGGCCAAGTCGACCATATTTGTGTGTTCCAGTCATCAGCCAGTTTCACCTCGTCTGACGGTTGACAGTGTTCACATGTATGTTATACATACATGCATATTCCATCACATTTTACGAAGCAATTATCTTTGAATAAAAGGATAATGAGGTATGGATCGGGTTCTTAAATGGCCGGCTACCAGAACCGTATTGCCTGACGGGATAAGTCGCTAAGCTGGCCATCAAAGGTATAAACCCCGTCTATGCAGACATACTCAACCACATGGAAGGTGTTGGTCTACCAATATCGCTATTCCCATTTCTTTAGCCACAACATATGGTTCTGCCATCCAACCAGTTAACCCGTTAGAGACGGGATACAATTATTATAGTAGTATGAAACTTTTGAGTGAAACAAAATCCATATTTTCTTTATTTCATCTCGAAAGTATATATTATTGCCACTCGTTTGAACCGTCTCATTGAGACGGTTCAAACGAGTGGTAACAACATATACGTTTATTGAGAAACAAACAAATTAGTTTTTCAACAAAAGGTATCGTAATCCTTAGACATTGGTTAAGTTACAATTTTGCTGCGTTTTTAATACAATCGAGTATCTACAAGTAACACTTGTTTATTCAAATTGTGTGTATAACGTAATTATATGTGAACACTGCCTCCTTATGAGTCTGTTGAGGACACTACTTTGACATAACAAAACTTTGAGTTAACAAAGAGTTATTTTATAAGAAAACATGTACTTGGGACCAATAGTTTGACTTAAGATTGTTCGAGGTAACGAGTATGGACTGTATCTTGTACTTAGATTAGCATGTCATCAATCATTCACCGATTACTAAATGGCTAACAGAGTATCCTGATCAGGGCTATGCTGGTCACAAACGTCGTATGGTACATTTTGTCAGCCGATTATCAACTGGCGGAATTGAATATAATGACAACATGAACGAAACTCATCATAGCTTTATCTTTCATTCATTCATACTTCATGTACATGAACTTACAATCAATGTAATATAGTGAAATAAATACATGACTATTGCACACATGCAACAACAAGGTGTATGATCACGTGGTACTAACAACAACAACAAGTACTGAAACTTCCAGAATCCATCCGTTTCAAAGTATGTATTCTTTTATATTGTCCTTATTACGTAACGGATATTGATGACATATGGCGCATCAAACGCGTCGTGTTAAGCTGCATTTGGTGGTCTGTGTACTTTGGTCCAGCATTTCCGTGTCGGTAGACATGGCAATCGGTTCTTCACAAAAACGATATATGTCTGTGCCGAACTCCCTGGACGACCAAATTCAGCTCATGAAGACGCGTTTGCTGCGCCATATTTCATCAAAATCCGTTTCATATTAAGGAAAATATCAAATCATACTTACTTTGGAGTGGGCAAGATTTCAACACTTTCAGCCATTGTTGTTGTTGTTGTTATAACCACGTGAGCATGCACCTTGAACAATGTGCTTGCTGATCTGCAACAACTGTGACTGTGATCACAGGTGTTTGAACAGATGGTCAGTATGTTGGTGTCATATGGGTATTTTGGTAGATTTTGGGTAGATTTGGGTGGATTTCGTTTTTTTTGGGTAATTTACATTGTTTTGTGCAACTACTAATGCTCAATCATTAGAAATTGTTAATTATCTACACAGTCACCGTTCCGAACTTTCGGACCCTTTTTATACTGTCAAAGTACCCACAAAGGAACATAAAGATAAAAATACGTGTACTAACTCGTGGGAGGTGATTAAATTGTATGTTGGTAACAATGCACCCAAACCACCAGATATACGCAAATAACCCACAAAACACCGAAATATGAACCGTTCTTCAAGAACCCGTGACTATGATTGGTCAGTGTGAGTACTTATCGTAGGTTGATATCAGATACTAAATTGCGTTGGTAATTCGTAACCGGTACCAGGAACCGTATGTCTGTATCCGGCTGAATGGATGTGCCAGCTGATCAGGACAACACTTGTAAATCTTTCAATAAGTCATGATTGAATAGTGTGTACCATAAGGACGTGAGTGTGCCTGGAGAAAATGAACTATCTGACCTGCAAGCACACGCATGTAACTTGATTTGGAAATAGACCATTTCCTAGAAGCATATCTGTTTCACAAACTAAATCGCGAACAATGCATGCTCAGACCAAACTACTGATGTGCAGGCTGATCTGGTACAGCGAAACCTCGCTAAGCCGGACACCCTGGGAGGTCCCCAGGGTGACCGGCTTAGAGAGATTTCACTGTAAATGAATCATTTGATCATTATGAGCCACAGTTGTGTGCTATGCGATCACGAACAAACATTATTACCTGACATATATTACCAAGAAACTCATCAAAATAAGATCATTTGTGTTTTCTTGGTGTCCTGTCTAGAGAGGTTTGACTGTATTAGAAAAGACACTGGTCGCAAATGATAGTAACTCAGTTTCCCAGACTCGTGATCAGCCTTCACATCTATGCAGCATGACTGCACCACACCGCTGAATATATGGGAGTCTACACCACCACATGTGCTAATTGTTGTCAGTATTATAAATGTTTTCATTACGAAATACGTGAATATTGTGTTTGAAATTAAGCAGATTGATTGTCTGAGCCTGAGCTGTGCTACAGCTCAGGCACAGCCAATCAAACTGCTTGATTGCGAGTTGATGTTGCCAATAGATGTTGAGAAACGTTGACGTCGGCAATAGTAACGCAGGCGGTGGTGTACATGTGTGTCTGGCTGACGGGCCTTGTTTCAATTGGCTGATACGCATACATGCATGTGCCTGTGCTATAGTTTTTAGCGGGAAATCAAAAGCCCGATTTGTCAGATCCTGTCAGAAATGTGTTATCTCAAATTACCTCCACAAATGAGCCATTAAAACCATGATTTTCTACACTGGTGGCAATCATCATAAATTCCCTTTATATTTATTACAGTATGTAGTTATATGTAGTTATATGTGCGCCGTAACACCGTGGTTCAGTATGGGAGTAAACGCCATGTTTTACACACGCAATCCGATATGGCAACCGGATGTATTGGGAGTAGATCAGAAAATTGAGGCATCCGGTTTACAGATCTGATCATTCCACCGTTGCATAGAGTCTGCGATAATAATAATATTTGTGAGTTCTTGCATGTGGTAATGTACAGTGAAACCTCGCTAAAACGGACAACCTGGGGTTCCACTGGGAGATCTCCAGGGTGTCCGGTTTAGACTGACCGGTCCCTAGCGTATCCGGTTTAGAGAGAATTGGCTGTAGTTCATATATATATATATATATATATATATATATATATATATATATATATGTGTGTGTATGGTAACTCTAGTTGCAGCCTGTAACTATGCGACCCTCCCGTACCGTACGTACGTGGTACGTGCGGTACGGGAGGGTCACAGAGTTACAGGCTGCAACTATGGTAACTCCTACGAGATAAATGCAACCATGAATCTCGACAATATCATCAGAGATATGCCAGTGAAAATAAGCAAGATAAGTTCACGGGTTTCCAGTTTATATGTCCTACATGTATTGTAAATGGGTTATGGGTTTTGCGATCAGTGTAGATCCAGATCAGCCTGTGCATTCGCACAGGCTGATCAGGATCTGCACTGTTCGCTATTGCATCAATCTAACGCCCGGCATGCTTCTGACAAGAGATACAGATCGTTATGATGATATAGGAGTATGTTACGGGACCAAGGCCTATGCTGATTACAAAACCCATAGGCCACAGTTCTCCAGTCACAGTCACGTGTAATAATATACGTTAAGACCTATAAACGTTTACGAGGTGTGCTCGAAAAGCACTACATTTCCCATTGCTACCGTGGCATCAAACGTGGTTTATGGATATACCATCATCAGCGGGTGGCCATCCAAAATAAATAACTAGTGACGATAAAAAAGAAAGAAAACGGTTTCGCTACTAAAACATTAACAATTGACCCAGTCACAGATATACTGTTGATTTCCGATAAAGTGGCAAGGGCACGTGACGTCACGGGGTCAGCTGACTATGTCTATTTTAGCATTGCACACAACCGCTTGCTCTAATCGTGTCAATATTTGTAAATGTGTTTATTACAAAATACTTAAATATTGTGTTTGAGTAAGCAGCTTGATTGGCTGGGCCTGAGCATCCGCACAGTCTGATCTGGATCTACACTGGTCTCAAAACCCATGCGCCCCATTTGGCCAGCCACAACAGCATATGAAGAATTTTTTTTATAAACTACAGTGGAACCCCTTTAAACCGGACATCAAGAAAACACATGTGATCTTGTTTTTGATGCGTTTATTGCTCATTTATCTCAGGTGATAACGTCTGTTCGTGACTGCATAGCACACAACTATGGCTCAGAATGATCAAATGCCTGATTTACAGTGAAACCTCTCTAAGCCAGACACCCTGGGACCTCGCAGGGTGTCCGGTTGAGAGAGGTTTCACTGTATTGAATATGCTAGGATGCATACCGCCACAGTAATTGACACAAATTCACAAATGCGTTAACACCCCAATGCATACGGTTTCTCCTGGGCATAAAAAGAGAACGGATCATGAATCGCCTCGTCTCATATAGCTGCAGCTCAGCAGTCTATTTACAGGAGATTTGAAATACTTACCGAAAGCATAACTTTTCTAATACCCCTCATAATACATGAACGACGTATACTATAATTATACATGTGTGTACATGAGACCGACATTGATGTGCTGCTTCTTTACAAGATTTTTAAATGTTTAATACCATTAATTAATTACTTTACGAATACACCTCGTACTCCCGCACACGAAAGACATATACATGTACATGTAGCCTACATGACGTGGCTTCCATATTTCAATCACCACCGACAAACGTTCCCGTGCATCATCGTCTAGTTCTGGCAGCTACACATGCTAAACATCGCACTTATCCAATTATCGAGCCGGCTAATAGACACCCACCTGTTAACACTCATATCGCACTGATTAGGAAGAGAGAATAATAATGTAAAAATGTCATCCGGCCATGAGATTTTCTGCCATGCTGATAAAATGAGGGTTATGATATTGGCCATTACTGAATAGTCATATACTGATTACCCATATCAGGTTGCGCATCAGTACTAGTGTTTGCACGGTCTGTCCTTTTAGCCAGTAAAACACCTATCAATACATACACTGGTATGTGCACGATAAGCCCGTTTTTGTCAGATCTATGCGCATGCATAATAATTCGCACTATTTTTACGCCGTTTTTAGAAGTCATAATGCATTAGTATGATAAATATGTAAATCAAATCGTCGCAGGAAAAATATGAGATACATACAATGTAGTACGACTTCACTGTAAGTACGGTACTTCCAATGTGTATGATCACGTGGTTAAAACAACAACAACCAGTACTGAAACTTCCAGAAGCCCTCCGATTCAAAGTACGTATTCTCTTATTTGGTCCTTATATATGTAACGGATTTTGATGAAATAGGGGGCATCAAACGCGTCTTGCTAAGCTGCATTTTGGTGGTCTGGGTACTTTGGCCCAAACTTATGTCGTTTTTGCGAAAATCGATTTCCGTGTATACAGACACGGAAATTGATTCTTCGCAAAAACTACATAAGTATGTGCCGAACTCCCGGGACCACCAAATGAAGCTCATGGAGACGCGTTTGCTGCGCCATATTTCATCAAATCAAGATACGTTGCCTATTAAGGAAAATATCAAATAATACTTACCTTGGAATGGGCGCGCTTTCAACACGTCCAGCCATTGTTGTTAGTGTTGTAACCACGTGATCATGCACATTGACTTCTATAGATGAAACTGGTTGAATATGTCGTATCAAAATCGATATACCCTCGTGTATTATGAAATTAGTAAACTCGTTTAATAAAAATCTTATTTATTTATTGTTACTTTAAGATTAGCTATGTACATGCCGTACACGTTTGGCACAACGACGCCCAACATGTGTTGGTTTTGTGACAAGAGAATCTTCAGGTGTACAGACGGATTAACCTGTCTAGACAAGTCAGTGTACAGAGGGTATTACATTTAATATGCTATTTACTAAACGAGCTGACCGATTTCATAAGAAACAAGGCTATACCAAAGTTATTATGAAATCAATCAAAGAATTTAATAAATATCATATTAAATATCAGAAAAGTTAATTACGAGTAATACCACTATCAAACATCGAATCTGTACTCGTATTCTGAAGCGGCCTCATAGAGAATAGTAGGTTAGTGCGGTGAATGGGAAAACATATATGGCAAGGCTCAGGAAACGGGATGGGCGAGGCTCTGCCGAACACATCCCGTTTCCGTGCCGCGCCATACATGTTTTCCCATTCACGGCACTAACCTACTATTCTATTTATCCCGTCAACACCTAAAAATGGCTTTAAAATGCAAAAATAGTATTGATTGGATATCAAAAATGTTTCACGGCACCGTGTTTCACGGCACATACATTACGCACTGTGTTGACGGGATACATTTGCATATTTATTACACTAGTGCATTTATGTTTTTATTACACTGTTTTAATGCAATACATTGAACGCACATATACAATACAGTGGATCCTCTCTAAACCTTGAGACATCTGTGTGTTAAATTATGACCGATTTCAATGTCAAATATCGCTGATGTTTATCAGTGTTTATGATTGCAATACACACAGGCATGTGCTTCAGTGCTCTTGCATCAGAATTACAGTGGAACATCTCTAAACCGGACACCCTGTGGTCCTCCCATGGTGTCCGGTTTAGAGAGGATCCACTGTACAATACTTTCTTGACATATACCCGGATTCATACTCGCAATCAGGAAGTTTAGTTCAGGCTGAATTGCTTCAGTCTTAGCAAATGTCTGATTTCGAGTATAAACGGAAATAAAATACTCCAACTGTTTTGTAATCCTGGGTTGAATTTCCGCACGGTATCACGCACCTGCATGTGACCACATTATAAATGTATTCAACATTCTACATGAACATTATATCGACACCTATAGCGAAATACATGTAATGGGTACCATGTGAGACATCCATATAGGTTCTTACTTTAATGACTTCATCATAGCAATCGACGTATTCTTCATAATTAAAACATGGTATGTCACATTCACGTATGCATTCAAATTTTATCGGAAGATGGAAACTATCGCCACCAGCACAATCACAATTCATGAAACTAGCACTCATAACCATGATAACGATATTATAAAATAAAACATCAAATAAATGGTAGCTATGTGCATCTATGTGCACCGTACGCGCGCATTCGGATTCAAACCTCGATTATAAATACATTTGCAAAACTAGAATACATGCATCATATCAATGAAGTATTAGTCGCATGTATTCAACTTTTCCTTGGAGTGTCCAGTAGAGGTCGTGGTTGCCTCAAGGTCATACAAATTATTTCAGAAACCGGAGTGAAACACTTAGAAAGGTCAAACAGGTGTGTTTGTTCAGTCATACATCTGCTTTGGTTTCGCTGTGTGTGTCGCTTTATTTACTAATTCCCTTTTTAGTTTAAACTTGAAGATATCGTTTTGACAGACGGACTGTATTGTAAGCGTTCTACGCACATTCACTATGTTTGCAACCTCGTACACTAGTAAATTCACCAGGTGCGCTATCAGTCTGCTTTGACGACACAGGTGTCACGGTTTAACCCTTAAAATTCGGGAAACGAAAATGGTCGTCTGGTGTTGTTTTATATATTGTTCTCGTTCTCAACGAAAACATGATTTGACATCACTTTAGAATCATTTCCAATAGAAATGATTCTATATTGTTGTCAAAATCATGCTTGAATAAGAACAATGGAAGGCTATAAAAATAAACAGCAGACGACACGATTTAATTCATTGTTATAAGGGTCAACGTCACGTGTTTTATGGCGTTATTTGTTTGCACGGATGTCTTGTTTCTCCTAGCGCGGATGCACGTTAATTGTGATCATTGGCCTATTGTTCGCGTCATTGATTGTAACAGTCGCTTCCTTGGAGACGACGACCTTGCGTACATCCTGTTGTTGAGTGACTTGGTATTTTCTCACTGGGTTATCCTTCAGCGGCGCCTCAATAATTAGTTTACCTTCATCGCCAATGTACGCTTGTATCGATGATTGGTCGACACTCTCTGGTAGCTCGTATTCCTTGTTAAATTCCTTATGTAATGTCCTTCCCGCGGTCTTCTCCACTCGTTCAGCGTGCACTATCAGTTTCCTATCCATCGTTTTAACCATTACTTCCTCGGGTTTAAATTCGCCCGCGTCTACGGTCAATCGTAGTTTTCTCGTTCCATCGGGTTCAGTGATGATGGGGTTTTTGACGGGTGTGGCGAGCGGGAGAGTTCGCTCTGGTTGCTGTTGGACGGCGTGTTGGACTGGCAGCATCTGTGGCACAGCGACCAGCTGCATACTGTGAACGGGACCGTCAACTGTGAGGATCCCGTCCCGACTGAGCAGACACTGCAACCGCTCCTGGTCCACATTGTGTGGAATATCTACTTGTCGGCTATATTCGCGGCTCACAACAGATTTCGTTTGTCTCTCTTCATGTTTAGCGTATACCATTATTTTATTATCTTGAACCTTTACTTGAATTTCATCAGATTTGAACTCGCTGACGTCAAACCGAACTCTGAATCGTTGGTTACCGTCCGGATCCTCTTCAAAACCAGTTTTTAATCCACCGGCCATTTTGTCCAGATTTATTGTACTTTCTCTCCTATCTGCCATCCCTGGTTTCAAGCTGAAAAAATCGTCTCTCATGTTGTCAAAGTTGTTGTTCCATTCCTCCTTTCGTTTCTCCATCTTTGCTTCCATGTCGCCCCATTCTTTTATTTGTCTGTCTTGAAAGTTCAAGTCGTCCTTCTGTATCGGCACGTTTAACTCGGACCTGAAGCGCGCCATGGTGGTGGTACTGTGTTCGTCGAATTAGTTGGTATATATTGCGGCCACGCTGAAAATAGAAAACAGTCAGTGTTGCAATCGTACAGAAAATTAGAACCTATACTAGCCAAATACCTAGAGAATACCAGGCTAGTTTCTTTTGATATCATGTTTATCAGACAAGGCTAGGAAACGCGTAGGAATTCCGAGGCTTGCCGAGGAATTCCTACCGTTTCCGAGCCGAGCCTGATAAACTTGATGTAAAAAGACAGTAGTCTGGTATTCTATATCTCAGGTGACGTGTTATGCTCTAAAATGACCACATATGACGTCATTATCTATGGACAGAACGCGGACTCTTTTACGTTGCGTCATTACACTGACGTCATTCGGTAACGTCACGCGACGTGATCCGACCAATGGAACGTCAGTTTTCACTTCGTTGTAACCCGGATGTTTGTATCAGGTCAATGCCTGATACAACAATATGTTATCATTACCTGATAAATACATATAGAGGAACTTACACCAGTGATGATGTGTGGCTGTGACCGGAGAAATGGGGCTTATGGTATTCGTGACCAGTGTAGCTCTTGATAAAATAGCACACTCCTGTAGACTGATGACGATCTATATTGCTTGTTACAAGCATGGTGGGGGTTTCATTGGTGAAATGGCGAACAGTGCAGATCCTGATCAGACTGTGCGGATGCACAGGCTGATCTGGATATACACTGGTCGACAAATGCAAAAGGCCAATTTCTCCAGCCACAGTCACATTAATAGGGTATTATTCCTGAAGGAATGAACGACTTTCATTAACATTCTATGGAAGCGTCCTGGTGACAATGCTAAAATATGTTTACTAACTCCTAATTAGGAGATACTAAGACCTAATTAGGAGATAGTAAGTCATAATTAGTAATTAGGATATAGTAAGTCCTAATTAGTTATTAGCATTGGCATTGGTATTTTAGCATTGGCACCAGGACGCTTCCATAGCATTCATTTACCATGATATTTATTATGATATTTGTGAAAGTCATTGACTAAATATCATATTTAATCAACATGCATGCATGATCATTATCAGGTCATGTTTCAACAGACACCACCACAAGCTCTACATTGTAAGACCATTTTCTAAGTCTACGCTCTAAACATTGAAGTATATGTATATAATTATATTTAATGATTTCCTCGTTGTTGGAATGTGAAGATAACACATTGATAGCATCTTTATATATGGCTGTGAATGGAGAAATTGGACTTATGATCCTATTTGCGACCAGTGTAGATCCAGATCAGCCTGTGCATTCGCACAGTCTGATCAGGATCTGCACTGTTCGCAATCCCATAAATAAAACATCCGCCATGCTTCTGACAAGGATTATATATCGTTATCATGCTACAAGAGTGTGATATTTCATCAGGAGCTACACTAGTCACAGATCCCATGAGCCCCATTTCTCACCGCCACATATAATGATGGGTAACTGGTTCTCTGGTTCGCTCAGCGGGTTGATAATTTTCAGTAGTGTTGAAAGATACATGAACCAGCAAGATATTCGGTTTGGAAAACTCGACCAACTGTTTTATTGCCCACGAGTGTGCTGTCTACTTGTGTAGAATCACCATCGTTTATTGTTGTATTTTAACACACGCCATGTGCTTTTGTACCTTCGAACATCTGCGTAATTTCATGAATTACGTTTGAAAAATTTACAATATTTTCCGTAAATGGCGTCATAAGTTAACAACATTTTAAGAGTACATGCGGAATTATATTCCGCATCAACTCTGAAAGTTATGTCAACTTTTGACTTTATTTATGAAAAATATTGTATTATTATAAAATAATATTGTAAATATAGTATTTTTTTAAAACGTATTTAATAAAATTACGCAAATGTCCGAAGGTACAAAATCGCATGGCGTGTCTCATTTGTGGTTGTGACTGGAAAAATGTGTATTATGGGTTTTGCGACAGTCACATAGTCTGATCAGGATCTGCGCTGTTCGCCATTCCATCAATAAAACACCTGCAATGCTTCTGGAAACTAATATAGGTCGTTATCAGGCTACATGAGTGCGCTATTTGATAAAGAGATACACAGGTCACAAATCCAGAAAGCCCTATTTATTCAGCAACAGCCACATTTTAGCAACGAACTCTTCCTCTGCGTTAGTTGCGAACGATAACTCTTGCGATTTACTCCCGTACCGTACGTAGATTGCAAGAGTTACTGTTCACAACTACCTCGGCGTATACTCAAAAGCAAATTATTATATGCGCTGTCGTTTCACTGGTCGAGGTCACATGACGTTACCTAACCCGAGTGTTCTGTCTGTAACGCCCCGCCTCCACCCGTATTCCCTAGAACAGTGCAATTTAAACGCACTGTTAACACTACCAATCCGTAACACTCGTGTTGGTTGAGATCTACTGTTTCAGTGTTCTATTCTATTCGGCTTATATATAAGGGTGGGAGTTGGCTTGAACACCTTCCATTGTAAATGCCTGATTTACAGTGGGACATCTCTAAACCGGACATGGTGTCCGGTTTAGAGAGGTTCCACTGTATCTTTGTAACATTTACATGTAGCAAGATCTACACTGGTCGGAAATGCATCAAGTCCAGTTCGTTGAGACAATTGCTCGTATATCTATATACAGATGAAACACGCCATGTGATTTTTTACCCAAGAACATGTGCGATTTTTCATGAAATGACGACATTTTCATAGAATTCCGCATTTGCTATATAAATTTCGTCAACGTTCAACGTCGTTTACAGAACATATCATAAACGTTGTAAATATTTTTTTATCAGACATGTCTACTATATAGAGAATAGTAGGTTAGTGCCGTGAATGGGAAAAAATATCTGGCAAGGATCAGGAAACGGGATGGGCGAGGCTCTGCCGAGCACATCCCGTTTCCGTGCCGCGCCAGATATGTTTTCCCATTCACAGCACTAACCTACTATTCTATTTATCCCGTCAACACCTACCAATGGCTGTAAAATGCAAAAATAGTATTGACTGGATATCAAAAATGTTTCACGGCACCGTGTTTCACGGCACATACGCACTGTGTTGACGGGATAAATATATTATTACCCGTGTTCCGTGGCTTGTATCTGTGTATATCTCAAGTAGGTACACGGGTCTAAGAGCTGGGGAAACGATGTCCATTACATGTTTATCATCGTAATCTACACCGTATCGAATAAACAGTCGTACGTGTACAGAAACGCCCTATTTTGTCCAGCGGAGTTGGTAACGTTTGGTGTAACCATCACATGTTAAAATCCGTGTAGGAATTGCATGATATTCAAGTATTTGGAAATAAAGAAATTGACGAATAGTTTCAAGATTAGTACAGGCGGTAGTGTACATCACGTGATAACGTGTAAGCAAAGTAATTCTTATGCTACGGAGCCCCATAGGGGAAGTATAATTGTTTTGTTTAATTAATTGGTTCCCACGAAATAACAATTAGTTCGCACGAAATAATAATTCGTTCCCATGAAATAACAATTCATTCCTTCAATTTAACAATTCGTTCCCAAGAATGAACTATTCGTTCCCACGAATTAACTATTCGTTCCAACGAATTAACAATTCGTTTCCACGAAATAACAATTCGTTCCCACGGGAACGAATTGATAATTCGTGGGAACGAATTATTATATCGCGGGAACGAATGGTTAATTCGAGGCAACGAATTGTTAAATTGAGGGAACGAATTGTCATTTCGTGGGAACGAATTGTTAATTCGAAGAAACGAAATGTTAAATTGAGGGAACGAATTGTTATTTCGTGGGAATGAATTAATAAAATAAATGCATGTATTATGCACCTTATACATCGTCCTAACTACATACTTATCGCTACAAGACGAGTTACTAATTGGTCAGGACGAGGTAAGTTGGATCAGATAAGTTCGACTTATTCCCTTACACAATATTCGTTCGGGAGCCCTCGGAAACCCTCGGCTGATTCCGTAAATATTCCGAGAATATTACGTCATGCAGTTTAAACTTTTTAGCGGAACGGAACCCGGAATGTAGCCTACATGTATAGGTTGTTTGATTTGTATGTGGATATAAGCACGAGTTCCGTTGCGCGGCGGAACGAGTGGCATATATCTAATTTATATGCTCTTAAAACATATACAAAATGCAATCAAAATAACAAATTGGTGGTGATTTAGAAGAAACTATTTTGCGAGGTGAAACGTTGTTCCGGTTCTGACCGAAACGTCAATATGGAAACAATATTGACGTCTTGCGTTGCACTGTGTTTCAATGGGAAACGAAAGTACGTATATAATAAGATACAATATTATGACCTAAATCGACGTCGGCCATTCATAAGCTCAAAACATCTGGATTCCGTGGAGATTCCGGTTGTCTTGGTAGCGAATTCCTAGCACGTCAAGGATGGCGGAGGTTGTTTTTGACGATTTGTCAACATTCCCGATTATCGGTGTATGTATGCATGCGGAGAGATATATACGCTCAGGTAATAGCCAGGGAAAAACTGTGTTGGCACTTACAGAATATTCTAGAATATTGCATGTGGCATTTTCACCTGTTTCGAGATATCCCGGGTGAAAGATATTTGTGGCTATGACTGGGGAAATGCTAATGGATTTGGTGTTGTTTTTTTTGGCGAACGGTGTAGACCCAGATCCGGCTGATTGGGTTCCACTGTAATTAAACACTTTATGACCAAATATTTGTAATTTTAAGTCATGAACAGACTGGAAAATTAAATAACGTACATTGAAACCCATCTAAATTACTAAATTATAGGTCTCCATTGTGTCCGGTTTAGAGTGGGTTCCACTGTAATCTCAAAATTGTAAGGTATTGATTTAATCTGATCATATCATATACAACCAGTAAATTCGCTTAAGTTTAATAAATAGAGAATAGTAGGTTAGTGCCGTGAATGGGAACAAATATCTGGCAAGGCTTAGGAAACGGGATGGGCGAGGTTCTGCCGAACATTGTGTTTTCATTGCTCTTCTCGAACCGTCAAAACATCTAAATACGGCGAGAAGCACGTTGTGCTTAACTGCTAATAAATTGAATTGAAAATTGAAATCTATTTATCCCGTCAATACGTATTAATGGCTTTAAAATGCAAACAAAATAATCACAGCCACCGCACATATGCATACGCAGTGATTAGGTCGTATTGACAGGATATCAAAAATGTTTCACGGCACCGTGTTTCACGGCACATACGCACTGTGTTGACGGGATAAGTATCATATTAAATCATCACTGTTGTAAGACCCTCTATTTAATATGATACGAGTGTTTACACTATTTCTTCTCTTAATTATAATATATCATCACAGGTTCTTGCAAAACGTTCATATTTCGATGTTTTATTTGTTATTTCGGTATCTCTAGTGGTTTGTGTGCATTGTTACCAACATACAATTTACGTCAGCTCTCGCAAATTACTCGTATAAGTACGGTAATTTACGGGTATTTTGACAGTAAGAAAGGGGCCCGAAAGTTCGGAACAGTGAATGTGTACATAATTTCTATCGTGTGTAATGATTGGGCATTGGTAGTTGCACAAACTAGGTAAAATACCCAAAACCAACGAAATCCATCCAAATCTACCCATTATCCACCCAAATACCCATATAGGACACCAATATACTGACAACCTGTTCAAATACCTGTGTATATCATCAGTAGGAATATAATCCCTGATACGACACGAGTTTATGTTCATTATTATTGTGCTTGGAAGTAAGCAGCTTGATTGACTGAGCATGAGCTGTGCTACAGCTCAGGCACAGCCAATCAAACTGCTTGATTGCGAGTTGATATTGCAAATAGATGTTCAGAAATGATGACAGATTGGCAATCTTAACGCAAGCGGTGTTGTAAAATCTAAAGCAGACAACGTGGGAGATACCGGCATGTCCAGTCTAGAGCGACTGTTCTATAATACCGGTATATCTGTACATGCGCACTAATACAAATGAAATGTCTTACCCGTCGGATAACGCACAGGTGATCCTTGTTCTTATGTATTGACACAGTTATTCTTCATACATTTATACAATATTATTTATATCATAATTGCGGGCACACTTTCTCTAATAAGAACGAAATCCTTGGATATGCAATTAATAATTATATTTCCCACGATATAATACTCATCAAAGTTATCACCGAACGTCAATAGTAAGTGAATGCGGAATTCCTGTCCAGCACTACTCCCAATACTCGGCTAAACACTTACACATGAATACTACATGTAGACTAGAGAAGCGTGTTGACCTACAGCCGGGTTTCCATCAACCTTATCTCCCATCGCTCTTCTCTAATTGCTATCGCAGTAACCCAGCCACAAACATGCGTTACCGGTGCCGCTGCCTAGGCATGTGGCATCGCCATTCCGGCTACAGAAGATGCGGTACATGTAATACGTAGGGAACGGTTCGTTCGCGTGTAAGAGGAGTTTTTAGCAAGAATACCAGGTTTTGAAGGATAGGAAACGCGTAGGAATTCCGAGGCTCGTCGAGGAATTCCTACCGTTTCCGAGACTGATAAACTTGCTATCAACAGACAACAGGCTAGTATTCTATTTATCAGGTAACGTGTTATACTAACATATGTCCAGCCGTTGGTAAACGATTGTCATGGCACGAGGGAACTGTTTGAATCCAAAGGCCGTAGGCCGCGGGTTCAAACAGTTCCCGAATGCCACGACAAAGTTTACCCACAGCTGGACATGGTCGAACGTTATTGATACATTTCCGTCGGGAATATCGTGTAATTTGAGCATATAATGCGGTATTTTAGGTACATTGATAATTTGCGCCATTCATATGTAGCTACTGTACACATTCCGGGGCCACGGTACACGTCGCATGATGCAGCCGCATCAATTTCAATATTTCAGTGAGACCGTTGTGAACTGGTATGGTGACGTAATGGCGTGTTCTAGTAACGCCATCATGGTCATGAGACAAATGCATTATGTAGGTGTTGGATTGCCCCCGGAATGAGCATTGTCTACAGCCATGATCAAACAGCACTCGCTGTAAGTTTGAACACGGTTGTGACCGGTGTCAAACAGCGGCAGTCATGTAACAATATTAAATAGTTTTCGTTGAAACGAACGCAGTACCGCGTAGCTACACTAATTCGCCTCCGATATGTTATCTACGGCTACAATTTGACTCATTCAAAAAATGTGATCAACCGAAGTGCATACCCAAACCTGTTACATGTAGGTCAAAATTTAGTAAACTGTATATCTTATAAATTTAAACAAATAATTTTTGATGTCTAACTAGTAAATTGCCAAACAATAATAGAACAGGGAAATCATTTTCCAATTGAAGCCATCTTCTCTCTAGTTGTTGTTCAACATTCAACATAACGAAATGAAGATTTCAAATTTACAATATGTACATGTAAATGTCAGATAAACACATTGACACGTTAAAATAACCAATTTCTGCATGTGTATGTTCTTTATTAATAATGTATTGATACAGCTTGGAGAGTTTTATATCGCTAGCATATCAAACACGCCGGATAACCGATTGCAAAAATCACTCTTCCATGTGTTACATTAAAGAGATGGGGCTAAATTGCTATGGAGTGGGGTATGGAGTGGGGTAGCAATTTTGTTTCTCGGTACCGCGTAGCTTTCTCTCAGGAGTCTGAATTTGTTTAGTTTCAGAGCAAATATGCAATTAACTGTCGACATAAATCGAGATAACTGGATGTCGAAATGATCTGAAAAACACCACAGTAATATCATGTAATATCTCGGATTACGTGTTCAGATCGATATAGCAGACGGTTACCTATCGAAGCGGTAATATACTAAACCTGCATTCCACGTGATCATTCAGACACGTGGCGAAAAACAGGATAAACACCCACGTCTTTGAAGTTGTATTACAAAAATTACAAAAAAATGATAATGAAAAATGAGGAAAAATCTAGATTCTTGTGATTCCATGAGCTTGTCACGGACTGTGGCATTATCGGTCTGATAATCCTGATAATTCTTGAATACTGAAGGGTTTTTTTCTCAAAAAATTCCTAGCACAGGTGTGTCTGTATGTTCATCAGTATACTATATATATGGAGTAGTTGCGAACGGTAACTCTTGCAATCTGCTCCCGTACTTGAGCAGATTGCAAGACTGAGTTACCGTTCGCAACTAACTATGGAGTATTTGCTTATACATATCTGGAAGTAGCTAGTTCACAGTAGGTGAAGAAAAAAAAAGTTTCTCAACTCAGAGTTGTATATGTTGTTACCACTCAGTTGAAATGAGAAAACTTATTTAGAAAGTATTATTCCCATAATTATATGGGAATTCCGCATGGAATGTGTTTTCTTAATAACGTGCCATTGTAAAAAATAAAAATAGACGTACACATACACATACCATAGACCGGATTCCGGATGACAGTATTTAATTGCAGACTCGTGTAGTAGAATCTATATTGCCATTTCGCTTGTGAATCAGTTGTTATATTGTGTTATTGGTAATGAGTTTATATATTTCAATCCTCTATAAGTGTAAATACGTCCACTTCATATGTGCTTGACCATGAATACGTTATACAGTTGACACTCCGCGAGCGCCCACCTCTCTACAACTGATCTATGAATGCCAATTGTTACATGACTGCCGTTGTGTGACACCGCTCTCAGTCGTATTCAAACGTACAGCGCGTGCTGTTTACCATGGCTGTAGACAATGCTCATTCCGCGCCAAGTCAACACCTACGTAATGGATGTTTCTCAGTCCATCATTGCGTAACCAGATCAGTTCACAACGGTGACATTTTGAAATTGATGCGTAGGATGGGGCACCTGCATCACGTGGCGTGTACGGCGGCCCCGAAATCAGCTCTTTGAATTGAACGGGTCATCAAAGTAACGAAAGTACTGTATGTATGCTCAAATTACACTCGGGAACTGTTTGAACCCGCGGCGTACGGCCTTGGGGCTCAAACAGTTCCATCGTGCCACGGCAAACGTTTACCCACGGCTGGACATTGTCGAACCTTATATTTCCATACAGGATGACTAAGGATTCACCCTTAGCTATCAACCCCGCGGTTTGATGGTTGTAAAGCTGACTCGGGGTATTTTAACCTATTTCAGCCTAAGGATGCGATAATTTTGTTTATTTAACGATAAAGGTATACGTTGTTACCACTCGTTTGAACCGTCTCGTCGAGACGGTCCAAACGAGTGGTAACAACATATACTTTCGTAAGGAAATAAAGAAAATAGGGATTTTTCTCTCAAAAGGTCCATACTACTATAATTCCAGCACAAAAATATTTACACAATTCCTTAACATTTGATTGGCCCGTAGTCTCTGTCCAAAATTTATATCCCAGTAAACTCCCACGCCGAAGTACTTTCCGTAACCGTGAGGCACAGTTAAAATAATTCTTAAGAAAACGGAAAATAAACACATTTTCTTGATGAATTTATTTCAAATGCTGGAATTATAAGGAATGAATGGCCTTTTTGTGGAATTTATCGGGGTATAAACTTGGAACTTTTCCAAGTTTATACCCCGATGCATTCATTCCTATAATAACTGTATCCCGTCTACAATGGGTTAATTGTGGAGTTACATGTATATCATCGTCTGTTTGATAGCTGACGTAATCTGGTCTACACTGTGGGGCTTTCAGCAGCGATCTACTTGTTCTCGTACCTGATCAAGTCTATGACACCGATGAATATAATTTGGCACATGTTCAGACTTGAAGTCTTAGTCTAGTGTTCACATACTGACTTGAGTCATCAATCGTGTATTTACTGAAACTTATAGGAAACCCAGGTCCTGTTATGCGTATAGGTACATGGCTTCAGTAGTGTCTTATATATATATATTAGAAACAAAATTGCTACCCCGCTCCATACCTCTCGTGATAACATATCGGAGGCGAATTATTGTAGCTAATATATATATATGTATATATGTATTCGTTATTGAGTTTTGGCTAACAAGTGCATGTATGTATCCTGTGGGGTGGGCTACATATAAATAAATGTTCATCCACTATTAGCTAAACGTCCTGAATAGTTTCCAGTTGCTGCAATGTGCACGTACCATCATTGCATCACATAGCATGATGGATCAGATCAATATACATACAGCGAACTATTCTATTATCTATTTTGTGGGATTTACCATGATAAAACATACCAAATTACAAGTATGCATGTACAAGCGTTGCTTCTGCGTATTATATTCCTGAATAAAATTGTTCGCCTGTGGTTTGTGACATATCAGTGATGCTGACAACAGATTGCTGTCATAAGTACATGTACATGTATCACTGTTTGCTTTTGAACAAAATAACATGTTTAAAATTTGTAATGTTCTATGCATTATATGTATTTCTGCAAGATATGGATACTTCTCAAATGATCATATGAATCTTCCACTACAATATTGACGCTACAGCCTTAAGCACATTATTTCATTTGTTATGATACGAGGTTGTGTCGGACCTAGGGAAAGGAGATGTAATTCTATATTATTTTCATAAATATGTTCTAAATGTTATTTTAGCAAGCTAACAATACTTCTCAAATGAACATGTGCATTTTCTGCCAAAATATTCACATTAGAGTTAATAAAATCGCGGAATGTGTTATGATACGAGGTCGTGTCCGACCAAAGTTAGAAGCCTTGTTCATATATATACAGTTATACCGATGAATGCCGAAACACGCCGAATGCCTGTGCACTACACTACATCATGCGTGTTGTGTTTTATGTGTATATGTACATGTACACTTGACCATTTGATCAATGAATAAATGTACAGTGCAACCTGTCTACAACAGCCACCCATGGGAAGACGCAAAACTGGCTGTTGTAGAGAGGTGGCTGTTGTAGGGAAGTTAATGCTGAATTAAATTTTGTCGTCCGCTGTTTATTTATTTTATTCGATAATTTTCATCGAAAACATGCTTTGGCAACATTTTAGAATCATTCCCAATGGAAATGATTCTACAATTCTGTCAAAACGTGTTTTTATTGAGAACGAAGGCAAAAGCAACAGCAGACGACAATTGTCGTGCTCAGCAGTCTAAGGGTTTAATATAGAGGAAATCATCAATTTGGGATATAAAATAGCGGCTGTTATAGAGATAGTGTGAGAGGGAGGTTCGACGTTTCAATATGAAACCGTACATATATGTATTTTGTGGCATTTAGTTTATATAGTTAATCTGGGCGAATGTTGATAAATTAATATGGTATTTTTATTTGAAAATAAATCACGTCTAATTAATGTCAGTATTCTTCATACATGAATAATATATGCATAATGACAATATACGTGTATAGTCAAATAAACATACCAAATTTATACAAAACATGTATTAACATTCGTCCATGTTAACTACGCCAGCGAGGCAAACATGCAATATGCTCAGGTTGAAGTAACGGACCGAGGTATATAAAATACATTGAATATACATAAAAGCATCAATAATTGAAGAAGAAACAAACGAGCTAATAAAAATCTTTACTCCTCATATACATATTAATGTGTATAGGAGGGAGTAAAGTTATGTTTACCTCATTTGTGTTCACTTATTGATGCGTGTAGGTATATTTAATGTATTTATAGACCTCAGTCCGTTACTTCAACCTGTGACAGAATGCATGCATTTTCCTATTGAAACAACAGTATGTACGAGTATGTATGTACTGTACATGGGTCAAATGCGAGGCCAATACACCGCCAGTTGCTACATACAAGTCCGGCTTATATTTCGACAGGTTGATGGAAGAGCGGAATCTATCAGATAATCCCGTGATAAACAAGAGATAAGCCTTGTGTAGGCATCATTACCCAACATACTTTATTGTACATCACCAGGAACGTACGGAGCCCCGAAGGGAACATGGAAATGACAATTCGTTCCCTGAACGAATTGTTATTTCGTGGGAACGAATTTGTTAAATTGAGGGAACGAACTGTTAATTCGTGCGAACAAATTGTTAATTCTTGGGAACGACGGGACTTGTCTGAAAACCATTGTGTGACGATTGGATTGGTCGGAAAATACACATATCAAAGTCAAGTCCACTTATGTAGGGGTATAAGGGATAATTCACTTCCCCGACAAACGACGCTTCGTCCCTTGCTTTATTCGCCCCAGTCATGACGAAAAGCACCGCCGGAAACTACTTTTGTACCATAGATGTACATCGATTTCTCAAAATTAGAGATCAGTATATTTCCAAAATCACTTGAGTATTCGCAAAGTGTAATCAGGGTCTACGATGTTCGCTATCCAGTCGCTTAAGTAGTCTTACTTGCGTCAGGAAAATAATTATGATGGCTCATTACTGACATTTCGTCAACTTTCGACATCATTTGCAAAAAATATCACGGTTTGTGTAAATATTCTTTCATGACAAGTCTTCCTATGTACAAACGCACGTGACTTGTCTCATTTATTCTATGCGCATGTGCAAGTGTATTATAAATTACATGCCCCCACTACCCATATGGGTATTTTTATGGATGTGGGTGGCTTTCGTTGGTTTTGGGTAATTTACACAGTTTTGTGCAAGTAATAATGCTCAAACATTACATACGACAGAAATCGCCAATTATCTACACATTCACAGTTCCAAATATTCGGGTATCTCTCTTACTTGTAGATTGTACGTGTAATTTTCGGGAGGTGACGTAAATTGTATGTTGATAACAATGCACTCAAACCACCAGATATACCGAAATAACCCATAAAACACCGAAATATGAACCTGTGTTCACCTCTACAAGCCAGAAATCCAACGTGTGCAAACGCTGTAGATCAAGATGAGCCGGCTCGTAACGAGCCGTCTCATCAGGATCTGCAGCATTTGCCACTATTAATTCGCCTCGAAAAAAAAACGAAATATGAATCGTTCTTCAAGCACCTGTGAAATAAGTGACATTGCCGGCCATGTCTACCCACCTACATAGCTACCAATTTCAGTTCTGTTATTACCTTGTAACCTGACTTCAAATAAAAAGTATGTTCTGCAAGTGTAGTTAATTTACAATGCTTCCAAATGTTGTAAGACGTCTCTTTTGTCAGCAGGTTTCCCGCAGTAAGATGAACAAGGTCAGTGCCTGCACCGGTGCATGTAATCTAATAGATAAGATCTGCGTTTACGTACGTGTATACACCTGGTACACGTGTAAACTCGTGTCGACTCCACCAACAGGGGAAAGACACGTAGCAAAGATTGTAGAACTGTTACAGGTCCATAGTTATGCTATCAAATTGCAACCAAATATAGAAATAAATATCCATGAAAACCTAAAACCGTCATAAAATGCCGGTTTTTGGTCTTCATGACAATTTGACAAATGTTGTTGCTGGTGTATAATATGCATTGTGTGGCTGTAACTCTATTATTCTGCTGTTTATCTCTGTGCTGTGATTTATAAGCATGCGTACATGTACATTGCATAGAGGAACGGTAACGAATTACTAGTATATCTTGCTACGTGTTTTTCACCTGTGCAACAACCAATACTATAAGCTCACACAGTCAGCCCAATGTCCATGATCTCCGTCAAAGACACAGCCCCGTTACACCTACTCGTAACAGTGAGAATTTAGATCAGCCTTGCAAACGTCATTCACCTGTGCAACCACCAATCCATTGTACTTCCATGTTCCAACCTCAAGGTGCATGATCACGTGGTTATAACAACAGCAACAGTGGCTGAAAGTGTTGAAATCTTGCCCACTCCAAAGTATGTATTATTTGATATGTTCCTGAATATGAATATGATTTTGATGAAATATGGCGCAGCGAACGCGTCTTCATGAGCTACATGTGGTCGTCCAGGGAGTTCGGCACAGACTTATGTCGTATTTGCGAAAAATCGATTCCGTGTCTACCGACACGGAAATCGATTCTTCGCAAAAATGACAGTAGTGTGGGCCAAAGTACAGAGACCACCAAATGCAGCTTAACAAGACGCGTTTGATGCGCCATATGTCATCAAAATCCGTTACGTAATAAGGACAATATAAAAGAATACGTACTTTGAATTGGATGGATTCTGGAAGTTTCAGTACTGGTTGTTGTTGTTAGTACCATTGATCATACATCTTAAACATGTCATAGTCGACTGTACACCACGTTTCTGAATATCTACTGGCTATACCTACTCGCAATTAAGCAGTTCGATTGGTAGAAACAAAATTGCTACACCGCTCCATACCTCTCGCGAGGGTAGCAATTTAACCCCATCTCTTTAATGTAACGCATGGAAGAGTTATTTTTGCTATCGTGTTTGATATGTTAGCGATATAAAACTGTCAAAGATGTGTCAATAATTATTAATAAGGAGCATACACATGCATATTGGTTATTTGACCGTGGCAAGGTGTTATCTGCCATTTACATGTATATCTTGTAAATTTGAAAGCTTCATTTCGTTATGTTGAATGTTGAACAACAAACTAGATGTCTTCCATGGGAAAATGATTTCCCTGTTCTATTATTTTTGGAAATTTACTAGTTCTACATCAAAGAGTATTTGTTTAAAGGTATACAATATACAGTTTACTAAAATGTTACCTACATGCAACAGGTTCGGGTATGCACTTCGGTTGCTCACATTTTTTAAATGGGTAAAATTGTAGCCGTATATAACATATCAGAGGCGAATTATTGTAGCTATTTGATTGACTGAGCCTGAACTGTAGTACGATGCGGTGCATGTCCACAGACCAAGTTCCATTACTCGCCACTTTGAAAGCAATCGGGGGGGGGGGGGGGGGGGGTGGGGGGGGGGGGGGGGGGGGGGGGGGGGGGGGGGGGGGGGGGCGGGGGGGGGGGGGGGGGGGGGCATTTCACTAAACTTCGTACGACTAAAATGTTCGTAAGTAGAACTTTAGAATCGTCTGGAAATTTAAGTTGATGGATTTACATTTATTGAATATAGGCTGCATATGCATATGCTGGCGAAGGAAGGCACACGGCTACATCTACAGCTCAGGCCCAGCCAATCAAACTGCTTGATTGCGATTTGTGATTGACAATAAATGGTCAGAAACGATGACATAAGGGCAAGCTTAACACAGACCGTTGTGTACATTGGAATGTGTATAAGAAATATATAGTTCTGATTAGTTCGCACACTTCCATGGCTCAACGGCGGCTAATCCATATGTGAACGGCAGTAAGCATGTGACAGATACTGAATGGCGAACAGCGTAGCCCCCGATCAGACTGCGCAGGCTGATCAGGGCGCACGCCGGTCGCGCATATCATAAGGGCCATTTTCTACAGCTGCTGTTCCACATATTACATAGCTATCGAATCATCAACATTTTTGTTGAAAATAATATCTACAAGGAAATCTAGATGCAAAAGCCATAATTTGTATTCCATCTTTGATACCTTACATCTCTCACAGGTGTTGCAAACATAATTATTCAACTGCAATGCGCGCATACATGTACACAACCACCTGCGTTCATCGTGCCCTGTAGCCTATTTCACTAACAGTGCAAAGTATACTTATATTGTACACATTGAAGGAGAAATAATTAATGATAAATTTATAATTTTTTATTATACTGAATTTATTACATTATCACAGCCATTTTGGCTGTGATAATGTAATACATTCAGTATAATAATTCTGCATACTTTTAATCATCAAATATATGCAGTCGTTAGTTCTATATGAAATAATGCATTTTGAGGAAATTAATGATTACACCCTGAAAGTACACTTAGTTAGATAAGTATGTTTAGATATTAGTAGACAAACTAATCACAAGGAAAACCACCCACGCTTTGAAATGAAAGATGATAGCGTTAATATGCAACGCGAGACAACATGAGGCGTATGCTACACCGTATACACGTATCATGGGAGGACCAGTCCTCGCGGTAGACCAGTCTTCGCGGTAAGTAGCCCTGCTTTGCAAACAGAATATTCGGGTTACTTGAGGGATGTAAAAATGACGCGCACACCCTTAAAGCACTTACGGTTGGCGGCGTGTCTATTCCAAGGTGTGTGATCACGTGGTTTCCGAACCCGATTTTCCGACGTGACGTAATCTGTGATGTAATTTTCATTAAAATCTTCCTAAAAAACGGACGGATTTTGATATGTAGCACACCAAATACGATGGCATATGTGTTTTATGGGTGCTCTGAAAGTTCTTTACAATAACTTATAAATTTCACAAAGAATCGAGTACCGTTTATTTCTTACATTCACGTGCTCTAGCTTTTATTTACATTTACGGTAACCGATTCTTCGTCAAAACGACACAATTATGAGATTAAAGCCGCCTATACAATAAAGGGCAACATGTACCGCATTTGCTGCGGTATATTTCATAAAAATATGTCATTCCATTAGCAAGATATTAAAGCAAATATACTGTAAACACATCTAAAAAATCTAAAATATGACGTCATGCCGTTCGGAAACCACGTGGTCCCCCACCTTGTGTTCTAGCAATATAAACTGCTGACTCGGGGGGAATATATCGGATAACGTACAGGTACACCATCGCCTGCGTTAATCTTGCCAATATCTATGTTTTTTACATTTCAAAATACATGTACTGGAATATTGTGCTTGAATTCAAGCAGCTTGATTGCCTGAGCCTGAGCTGTGCTACAGCTCAGGCTCAGCCAATCAAACTGTTTGATTGCGATTTTAGATCGCCAATAGATGATAAGAAACGATGATATATTGGCAAGATTAACTAACGCAGCCGGGTCTGTAAGTATACACATGGCTGTGTAGGTGTGTTCTACGATTACGGTTTATCTGCCTAACCGATTTGCACCGTCAAGCGTAGGAAATCGCAGGCTATGGAAATAGTAAACATTTAAAATGAATTAACCAGCTCCATGAACTCGATAGTTGGTCTTTAGTGGGAGAGTAGAACCTCACTAAACCGGACACCCTGTGGACGTCCCAGTGTGTCCAGTTTAGTGAGGTTCCACTGTCGTTCAGTTAGCCGAGCACTGGAATAGAAGTGATTTGTAATCAGAAACAGACATTATGATTAGAGGCATATGCACGTAAATTATTACAAAACACGTATACGCTATCGGAATCCCGGGAGGGGGCGTTTTCACTAAGCTTCGTACGACTAAAATGTTCATAAGTGCAAAATTATGACAGTCTGTAAATTTCGCATTAACAATGTTTTCTTGTAAACAGTTATTGGATTTACATTTATTGAGAATAGGCTGCATATGCAGGCTATGCTCAATAAATGTAAAGCCATCAATTGAAATTTCCAGACGATCCTAAATGTGCACATACATAGATTTTAGTCGTATGACATTTAGTGAAACGCCCCTCCCCCGGTGTGTTCAGTTTGGAGAGTTTATTCCCGACGTTTACCTACAATATATCCCTAACTCGTATTGCAGGGGCGGATCTGGGGGAAAAGGGGGGGTTGCGGGGTTGCGCCGCCGCCACCCCCCCCGTTCAGCCACGGAGTTTACATAGATCACAGTCTACCACCAGTTGGAGATCGAATTTAAATGTCGTAAACACACAGGAAAGTACATTTCGAAGGGCTCGTAAATAGGACAATCCCCCCAGTTACGGTACTGGAGTAGATTGCAAGAGTGACCTTCGCAACTAGACAACCCCTCCCCCGTTCCCCAAATACTGGATCCGCCCCTGTATTGCAGCATGGTGGTTTGAAACTGCGCCGCTACATATAGATACAGTTTGACTTTACTTTATGAAAACGGGTTTAGATTCAAAGACATGACGCAACAAATGAAAGCCACGCCTATACAATAGAAAACATAAAGTTCGTGTTTTCTGCCCAAAATATTCCGCTTCTTATTTAGCATGTACACATACATGAATCAGGTATCAGGCGCATTGGAAGGCAGCTGACATTGGGGCCACAATGCTCCTTTACTTCGTAAAAGATGGTTAATACCGCACGATCATGAAGCCCGATGCGCATCGTAGGGCGAGGGGTTTGGGAAACCAGAAAATTAGGAAAACCAGAACGCCTCAGACACGATTTCCCGGTACACAGGTCACTATTTCACCTGCCGCAAGTTGCATAAGTAACCGGTTTAAATGACTTGTTTGCAGCAACATTTAATGATTTGGAGAACAATATTTGAAGGCGCCAGCTGCGACGCCTCTGGGTATATACTGTATCAAGTATATGTTTAGAACTTGATATGAACAGATAGTTTTACTCAAAACTGCTGCATGGTTTTGTTGCTAGGTAACATATACAGTGTAACATCTTGTGTAACTACGTAACTAGGTAAATATTGAGTCTGCATAGTTTCTGTTTCCTTAGATATATGTATGTACACCACCGACTGCGCTAAACTTGCCAATATTTGTCAATGTTTGTATTACAAAATGCCTGAATATTGTGTTTGCATTCAAGCAGCTTGATTGCCTGAGCCTGTGCTCAGGCTCAGACAATCAAACTGCTGGATTACGAGTTTATATTCGCAATATATGCTTAGAAACGTGGCCGTTGGTATGGCCCCAGCTGTGGTACAGCTCACGCTGAGACAATCAAACTGCTTGATTGCGTGTTGATATCGCCAATAGATGCTTAGAAACGTGGACATGTTGGCAAGATTAACGCATGCGGTGGTGTATTACTGAAGTAACGCACCTCGGGAGACGTTTTCTATACTGATTACAATCGCGTGTAAGGCATGCAGTGGGTATGTATTACAGATGCATATTGTATGTGGCTGTAACCGGAGAAATGAGGCGTATGGCATTTGTCACAGTGTAGGGCCTGGTCAAATACAAGGTGTATGTTCACGTGGTTACAACAACAACAACAAGTACTGAAACTTCTAGATGCCCTCCGATTCAAAGTACGTATTATGTTATGTTGTCCTTATTATGTAACGGATTTTGATGAAATATGGCGCATCAAACGCGTCATGTTAAGCTGCACTTAGTGGTTTCGGTACTTTGGCCCAAACTTATGTCGTTTGTGCGAAGAATCGATTTCCGTGTCTACTGACACGGAAATCGATTCTTCGCAAAAACGACATAAGTTGTGCCGAACTCCCGGGGTCACCAAATGCAGCTCACGAACGCGTTTGCTGCGCCATATTTCATTAAAATCCTTTGCCTATTAAGGAAAATATCAAATAATACTTACTTTGGAGTGGGTGCGCTTTCAACACTTGCAGCCATTGTTTTTGTTGTTGTAACCACGTGATCATGCACCTTGAATAGCACAACCCTGTACAAAGATTTATATTGCTTCATGCTTCGTAGATGGAATGCCGAACGACATAAATACTGTATTTTTTGTGCCACCAGTGAAGATTTAGATCAGCCTGTGCATCCGCACAGTCTGATCTGAATCTTCACTTGTGGCAAAAAAAGTCTAATGTATGCAGTCACAGCCACAAATACGTCACATTTAGTGGCGCATACATTATACAGTAAGCGGTTTCTCTTGACGGGCGTGGAGCATCCAAACTTCGCGTATATCGATGACGCTCACAGTACAGTAGCAATGTGCATGATCACGTGGTTATAACAACAATAACAGTGGCTGAAAGTGTTGAAATCTTGCCCACTCCAAAGTCAGTATTATTTAATAGTGTCCTTAATATGTAACTGATTTTGTTGAAATATGGCGCAGCAAACGCGTCATCGTGAGCTGCATCTGGTCGTCCAGTGAGTTCGCCACAGACTTATGTCTACCGACACGGAAATCGATTCTTTGCAAAAACGACAGAAGTTTGGGCCAAAGTACAGAGACCGCCAAATGCAGCTTAACAAGACGCGTTTGATGCGCCATATTTCATCCGGCAAAACCCGTTACGAAATAAGGACAATATAAAAGAATACGTACTTTGAATCGGATGGATTCTGGAAGTTTCATTGAAATCCCATAGATTTACATCTATTTGTATCTGTGATTGTTAGCATGTTACTTCAAATATACATTAAAGAGCTTAATGAAATAAAATGCTTTGAGTAGCCAATCGATTTGCGCAGAATTTGATTCATATGTGTATTCAATATTCGAAGTAGTGTACAAGATGCATCCAGTTGAACATATGGATTTTTAAAATGATGTTCCCATTGACGTCAATGGTGACGATGACGACGTCGCACAAAAAGTGACGTCAAATAATTACGCCATATTTAAAAATCATGTATCTATCGAACTGCTTGTGATAATCAGTACATTTGTAACCAAAACATTCATATTATGCATACATCAATTTTCTTTCAAACACTTTATATTTCATTCAAATAGGTAAAGTATACACTGAGCTACATATTTGAGAGTAAAGATGGGATTTTAACTTCGGGGACATTACTTTTGTCCATCTACTGTACATGCACAGAACTAGCAGATGTTCAAACGTTTGCTTCAGAATCCCGTCAAACATGTTGCCAGCACGTGTATACAAGATAACATGCTTGGAAAATAAGCAGCCATACACAGCATCACTACACACATACAGTGGGGTCAGCGTGTAAGTGCACACACGAACGAACACGACATGAACTGTATATTACACAGCGTATATTTATGAATCAAAGTAATTATTACAATAGCGTATTGACAACAGCATTAATTAAATCATTATGCAAATGGGATCACGACAGAAGGCATAGCGTCGTTTAGTATCAAATCAGTATTAATACATCGCGTCATATTATATCATCACTCGGAAAGCTCCTACACATAGATTGCTAGATAATTTATTTTTAGAGTGCAACCTGTTACGTAATATAACAAGTATAAGTTAGATCACTGTTAGATAATATCGCTCGTACATGCGGACAAACGTGATCTAACTTATTTATCACACACATCCTTATGCACATACCTTGCACACGAATTGTGTTAATACAGAAACAACACCCGGAAATATGTCAAAGATGTGATAATAATACATGCAAATATTTACTTGAAAATCACATAAAACATATTTCTGATGTAAACATACAGTGTCTCCAACATAGAGATTTGCAGACTTGTGGCTTATCTAAGACTCCACACTGCTGAACTCCAGTGACCAGGTTATTCACAGGTTGTTGGTTCACGTAACTGGCATGACGCCACCTACTGGCGATATAGGGATGTTGTTTCTGATTGGTCAGATCTACACAGCTGACGCGGGAAATGTAGGTATGTTGTGCTTACATGACCAAGAGTTCCCTTCATTCATGAAATTGCTTGTAGCTTGTGTTTTCACATAGGCTACCTATGTATTGGAATCGCCTCTGACAGAGTTAACTTTCGTCAGAGTTAACTCCCCTCCGAATACTCTCCACTGGATAAACAACACACGACGCGTTCAACAAACAAACGATATCAAGGGGTTACAGCTACCTGCATGTTGACCCAGATTTTGTTAATGATCGCGATTGTGTCGCAACAAAACTCGCACGTGTGGGTCTAACTGATGTTAATCCTCATTCTATCTATGGATTTACAGCGGATTTTAGTGACATTCCCGAATTATGCCTGATTGACATTTGTCTATGGTGGCCAATACACGTCAATTCTACGTTCAGGGAAGCGGGTCAGTAAGTGATAAATTACAGTCAGGGAACAAATTAATGACAGTATAACACATCCAGCGTAGATTAATACCCATATTAATGCAAGTACTGAAAATACGACCAAAACAATTCTAACAAGTTTGGGCTTCCATACATTGAAAATGTTGTCGGCGGTTTCCCCAATGACGTCATTTGTATGTTTTAATATAGTAGTATATAGGGAGTCAGTTCGTTACTGCGAAGTGTGGGGGAATAATTGAAAGCAGTGGGTAGCCCCATAGGTACCAAAAATAGTAAAATTTCCTGTTAATTTAAAGCGAAATAAATACAACCCACAGTAAAACAAAATGATACCACCAAAGTTTGTAAAATGTGTCCCCGATTTGCAGCGGTCGAGGCTACCAAGGTTTCGGCTACTTTTGGAAATCGAGAACATCGGGAGGCGAACTACAGAATCCGCTTCGGTGTATAATGGGGGAGCCTCGCACTACACCCAACAAGAAGAAATCCAGATGATATGTCCGGTGGGAGT
Source organism: Conchocele bisecta (assembly GCA_029237695.1). Taxonomy (NCBI): domain Eukaryota; kingdom Metazoa; phylum Mollusca; class Bivalvia; order Lucinida; family Thyasiridae; genus Conchocele; species Conchocele bisecta. The sequence goes on along the minus strand of CM055273.1, from coordinate 98,340,046 downwards.
TCCCAATAGGGGAGGGTTCGGATGCTTTTTTTCCAAAATGGCTACTGCATGTAGAACGGGTCGCGACTACCAGAGTGCTGGGGTACGGAGTCGCTAGTTTCGTTTTTCCCATTCGGCGTACCGGACTGTTTTGCGGAGTGCACGAACTGGGCGTCGGGATCTGGTTTGTTCTTCCAGAGTCTACAAGCCTCTAGAGACACGAATGGAAACAATGGTTTGCAAACCGCGTACACAGCGAAAGCAATCCCAAGACACCACTTTGCATTCTCCATCGTTCTCCAATTGTCGTGCACCTCCAGCTCGTCTTTCTTCGGACACTCGGAATCGGCATCGCCAGAAATCGCGTCCAACAGCCTGCGTTCCAGCGCGTCCAACCGGTTCTCCAAACGTCTCTCCATGTCGAACAGGCGCGTCGATTCTTCGAACGAGCTGGCATCTTCTAGTATAGCCGTGGGGAACTCGGTAGGGGGGCCAGACGCGGTCACCCTGTGTACTACGGGGGTGTGGGTTTCTTGTTGTTCTGGGGTTTCTTGTATATTGTAGTATGAGGTGTTTTAATTAATTGTCAAAAATGAAAAACACCCTATTGAACATAAGCCATACAGGTATTTATATAAAACAATAAATTTCCATGATTAGAAAAATGACAGATATACGTAAAAAAGTTACGAGAGCGCCTCGCCCTAAGTTAACTCGCACAAGGATTAGCGATAAAAGGGGTGTAAATCCATCTAAAAGTTCTTCTCCTAGGATTCGGGAATTAAGGTCAGAATTAATAAGAATGGGTACACCTTTTTCAAACAGGTTAAGGGAAAGGGGGTTAACTACAGTAATAAATAAGGAAAAAAAAAAAAAATGATGAATTTATGAAAAGAATGGCTCGTGCAATGTCTCTGGGGGGTATTTAAGGGGGTGGAAAAAAAGAATATAGAAAAGATAGCACAGAATATAGCTGATGAGGCTTCCCTCAGTCTTAGAAGCAGGAACATTGGCAAACCTCAAAAACGAGTGCAGAAAGCGCGTTTATTACAACAGTTAATAGAGGAAGGGGGCGAAATATTAGAAGATTATAAACAAAAAGAAAAAGAAATAGTAAAAGGGCGTAGGATAACTACAATAACTCTGAAAAGAAAACTTCAAATAAATAACAGCAAAAGGATAATGGGCGAGTTAGAGCCTTTGTTAACTGACAGTTTTTACCTAAGATTCTCTTTTTCTTACAAATTAATTCACCAAGAGGAGAGAGACGCAAGAGGAAAGCCGACAACGTTGGTATTTTATAAAAAATTATCCGGAAGTCCGTGGTTTAGGGGTTACAATGAGGTTGAAGAGTGGATTAATAAACAAGAATAGCATAGATTAAACATAGATAAAATAGATAGGCCAAGCACAAAATGGAGGTTTGTAAGATGGATGGGTGTCAGCGTTAAAATTGTTTATGGAACAGCGTCTTTAAATAAAATCCCCAAAGGTGTTGCTGGAATGCAATCCGAAAAAGTGGCAGGAGGTCGAATGCTGGAGTGGTTGCGATATAAGAAAGGGATGAAGCCCCTGGATAGTTTCAATGATGATCTTTGTTTGTTCAGATGCTTGGCGCTCCACACATCGAAGCTTAGGGCTGATAGGTGCTTGACATTGACCAAAGAACTCCAGCAACAATATTTACAGTTCTGTAAAACCCACAAATTACCGAAACCCGAAGGACCTATATTATTTGGAGATATCAAGAAAATAGAAGAGTGTTTTAAAATAGGTATTGATGCATACGAACCCACAGAAGAGGGAACATGGTATTTGAGAAAAGTAGCCGCACATTACGATAAGATTGGAAATAAAAAGATGAAAATAGGTATATATAACGATCACGCCTTTCTCATTACAGATATGAATAAAGCTGCTGACAATAATTATTGCTGTTTTGACTGTAAACAACGTTTCACAAAGGTCAGTAATTTAACCCGGCACGCATTGACTTGTATGAAGGGATTAACCAAAGTATCGTGTAAAGGGGAAAAAATAGATCGACCAGTATCAGCGTTCGAAAGAGCTTTCTATCCAAAACCCAGTTGTAGCAAGAAATCTATTAGTTGGATAAAATCTATACCAGGTCCTCACATTCACACTGCAGTATGCGGTCATGGCGGAGAAAGAATAATTGCGGGAGCCCCAGTTGACGGGAATTGCCCTATGACTGATACGGTTTATCAATTTCACGGCTGTTATTGGCACGGGTGTCCCAAACATTGCAAAGATTATAAAATAAAGCTTAGAAAATCCAACGAGAGAGACGAAGCAATTGAGGGTAAGTGTAAATTAGTAACTATTCTTGAATGCGAGTATGATGCAATTTGTAAACCTGAGGATGTAAAGGAACTCGAAAAGCCTCCTACAGTGATTTACCCATATCATATTGTATACGATTTTGAAGCATATTTAGACGGAAGTAAAGAAAAGCGTAACCCAACTAAAGATCTAGAGTTTATAAACGAACATGTCCCAATAAGTGTTAGTATAGGGGATACTCTATCCAACAATATAACTCACATATGTGATACTTCTCCAAAACAATTAGTAACCCTATTTATGGAAGATGTAAAGAGGAGGGGAGACAATATCCGAGAGGCCGTGGGGAGTAGCAATATAATATGGGTATACCCTGAGACATGGAGTATCTTTACACTTCTCAGCAGCGAGAAATCACCCGATGGATTTCCCAAGTCCCAGTAATTGGGTTCAATTCCAGTAATTACGATCTTAATTTAATAAAGAAGCATTTAGTTGATATTTTAACGGATAAAACCTCTAAGGTACTAGTAGGTAAGAAAGCTAATACAACCATTTTTCTATTTACCCCAGAATTTAGGTTTTTAGATGTAAAGCTGTATCTTGCTCCAGGTATCGATTATGATAGATGGGTAAGGCTTATGGATGCGAAGGTGAAAAATCCTTCTTCCCCTATGAATGGTTTGATTCTCTCGATAAACTATCTTATGAGGGGCTACCACCGCCTAAAAATTGGACGAATAAACTAACCTCGAATAAAATGATAACCAAACAGCAGTTGGAAGAGTGCAACAACATTTATAACAGATTAAATATGAAGTCTTTCAAAGACTGGTTAAAATACTATAACAACTTGGATGTTGGCCCCTTTTTAGAAGCTATCGGAAAAATGACAAAATGTTATCAAACAAAAGGTATAGATATGTTTAAAGATGCAGTTACCCTACCAGGAGTTGCTTTACAATATATTCTCAGAGGAACGATACAAAAACATATAAAATCTTACCAAACCAAAGAGAGTAAGATAGCAGACGCGATATGTCCGCCACTGTATGCCCCTGGTGAGGAAATATATGAAATGTTAAAAGGAGCATTAGTTGGGGGTCCATCAATTGTGTTTAAAAGATACACTGAAGCAGGTGTTACGAGAATTAGGTCAGCTCCAGATGGAAATGGAAAGCTTTGCGAAGCCGTACTTGGTTTTGATGCAAACGCCCTATATTTATCAACATTAAGCAAACATATGCCATGTGGCGAAGGGAAACTACACGAGGAAAGTAGCCCTCACGACCCTATTAAAATAAAAAAGTTTTCCAAGGCGGTTTTAAAAGATAAGTGGTTTGGCTTTGCTGAAGTAGATATAGAGGTTCCCAGCAGTTTAAAAGAGAAGTTTTCGGAAATGTCCCCAATATTTATAAATAGGATTGTAGAGGAGGAGGAAGTTCCAGAGAAGATGTTACAGTATTTACAAGAAACTAACCGTGCAAGAGGAGATGGTAGAAAACAAGTAGGTGCAATGTCTGCTCAAAAAGTATTACTATTTGCCCCATTATTAAAATGGTATTTGAAGCATGGTTTAGAGATTACAGGGATTTACAGAGTAATAAATTATACAGCAGGTAAGCCCTTTGAATGGTTTGTTAAAGAAGTTACTTCAGCCAGGAGATCCGGAGATGTTGATAGCTCCAAGTCCCCAATTGCAGATATAATGAAACAATTAGGTAACTCATGTTGCGGGAAAATGATAGAATCCCCCGAAAAACACCTCAACACAACGTATACAAAAGATGAAAAATGTGTGGACAAAGCTTTAAGATCAGCGTATTTCGATGATTTAGAGGAAATAGGAGATTCTTACGAAATATCCTCAAGAAAAGTAAATGCCAATATGACTCGTCCATTTCACTGTGGGATTGCTGTATACCAATATGCAAAACTAAGAATGTTAGAATTTTATTATGATTTTATGGACAAATACGTAGATAGAGAAGATTTTGAACTAATACAGATGGATACTGATAGTTTGTATATGGGGGTTAGTATGAAGGGTGGAGAGTTGGATGGAATGATAAAACCAGAAATGGTGGAGGATTTTTAAAAACATAAAAAAGAGTGGCTAGCGTGGGATAAATGGAGTAATAGAGAACCAGGGCTATTCAAAACAGAGTTCCAAGGAGATCGTGCAATAGCTCTATCCAGTAAATGCTATTTGGTTGAAAAATTTAAAATAATGAATTAAAACATTCAGCAAAGGGGTTATCTGCCAGGCAAAATAGTCTTACATCGAGAAGGTATATGGAGGCCCTACACCAGGTTGGAACGGATAGAGGAACAAACAGAGGGTTTAGAATGAGAAATGGTGTTATGAAAACATATACCCAAAATAAATTAGGACTGTCCGCTTACTATGACAAGAGAAGGGTTTTAGAAGATGGGATACATACAGAACCCCTTTAAACTTTCATTAAATAAAATTATGCAGCCTGTTCAATTTGTGAAGGTATCTTACACACCTTAGGTCTTCCAACGGGGGGCTTATCACGGGTTTCCGGGGTTTTTGGCCAATTATCTCTAGAAAGTCCCATGATAAATTTATCATATTTCCACAGATCTGTAAGGCGTTTGGGACCAATATGATGTTTCTTTCTAACTTCATAGGCAGGAACTATTCCACGGGACTGCAAAATATCTATCAGCGCTTCCTGCGTAATAACCGATTTAGGCATAATTCTTCAAGAATTACTTTATATATATATATATATATATATATAAATGTCTAACATTAATTCACAATTGGAAATAAAAATATGTTTACAAAAGAAGAAGACGTAAAAACAAAATTTGCTATGAGGATATTTTAGGTCTCCAAGACGGAATTATAGAACGTCTAAAAAAGTTACACGAGGGAGCTAGAAGCCGCTACAAAACGAAAACCTGTAAAGATTCAATGATGAGCCCACTTGTTGAAAGCATTAATAAAACAGTTCGAAAAGATGGCGAATTAATCCATATCTCCGGCAGTACGAGGGGTTAATTACAGGGGGGCTTTCTATTAGGATAATTTGAACACAGCACCAAGCAAACCTGCTAGAGCCACAGTCGAATAAATCCAATATATACAATGTAGAAACCGGTGGTGCAACTACAGATTTAAAAAAAGGTAGCCGAAACCTTGGTAGCGCTTTCTATAGGTTTTGGCCAATTTTCTCTAGATAATCCAGTTATAAATTTTGAATGTAACTCAGTGCTAATCTAGTATGCCTAGTTGTGTTACTAGTATGCCTAGTTGTGGTACTAGTATGCCTAGTCGTGGTACTAGTATGCCTAGTCGTGGTACTAGTATGCCTAGTCGTGGTACGAGTATGCCTAGTCGTGGTATGAGGAGTAAGCCTAGGCATGGTACGAGTAAGCCTAGTTGTGGTGCTGGTATGCCTGGGCGTGGTGCTGGTATGCCTAGGTGTGGTGCTGGTATGCCTGGGCGTGGTGCTAGTATGTCTGGTTTTACCTAGGCAAATCATGTTGAACATTGGGCAAACTATATTTATATAGCTGTTGCCTACAAAAAAAATATGCCACCAAAGCAAAATTTGTCCGAACAAGATATAGAAGATATCCGTAATCTTCGGGGTATAGAGTCTGCAGACAATACGAAGAAGAAATTTGGAATCGGTACCACTCACCTTCGAAGAATATGGGACGACGTCGATGCGGAACGTAGTACAAAACCCGAAGAACAAGAAACCCCAGAACAACAAGAAACCCACACCCCCGTAGTACACAGGGTGACCGCGCCTGGCCCCCTACCAAGTTCCCCACGGCTATACTAGAAGATGCCAGCTCGTTCGAAGAATCGACGCGCCTGTTCGACATGGAGAGACGTTTGGAGAACCGGTTGGACGCGCTGGAACGCAGGCTGTTGGACGCGATTTCTGGCGATGCCGATTCCGAGTGTCCGAAGAAAGACGAGCTGGAGGTGCACGACATCTGGAGAACGATGGAGAATGCAAAGTGGTGTCTTTGGATTGCTTTCGCTGTGTACGCGGTTTGCAAACCATTGTTTCGATTCGTGTCTCTAGAGGCTTGTAGACTCTGGAAGAACAAACCAGATCCCGATGCCCAGTTCGTGCACTCCGCAAAACAGTCCGGTACGCCGAATGGGAAAAACGAAACTAGCGACTCCGTACCCCAGAACTCTGGTAGTCGCGATTCGTTCTACATGCAGTAGCCATTTTGGAAAAAAAGCATCCGAACCCTCCCCTATTGGGAACTCCCACCGGACATACCATATGGATTTCTTCTTGTTGGGTGTAGTGCGAGGCTCCCCCATTCTACACCGAAGCGGATTCTGTAGTTCGCCTCCCGATGTTCTCGATTTCCAAAAGTTGCCAAAACCTTGGTAGCCTCGACCGCTGCAAATCGGGGACACATTTTACAAACTTTGGTGGTATCATTTTGTTTTACTGTGGGTTGTATTTATTTCGCTTTAAATTAACAGGAAATTTTACTATTTTTGGTACCTATGGGGCTACCCACTGCTTTCAATTATTCCCCCACCCTTCGCGGTAACGAACTGACTCCCTATATACTACTAATATACTCGATCCGGGGCCAACTATTTCATTCACAAAACAGAAGTAAACATAGCGATGTCAAAGTAATGCAGTAACTTTAACAAAAATCCTGCTACAACATTGTTTTGTACCGACAAGGCATTTTCAGGCGCGACACCGCTTCCGTGGCGGAATTCTTGTAGTACCCTATGTTCAGTACTTTCAGTACTTTGATTAATATTTGCATGCATCAAGGTGCATGATCACGTGGTTACAACAACAACAACGTCGCCCACTCCAAAGTAAGTATTATTTTCCTTAATATTCAACGGCTTTTGATGAAATATGGCGCAGCAAACGCATCTTCATGAGCTGCGTTTGGTGGTCAAGGGAGACACGGAAATCGATTCTTCGCAAAAGCAACAGAAGTTTTGGCGAAAACACAGAGACCACCAAATTCAGCTTAACAAGACGCGTTTGATGCGCCATATTATATCTAAATCCGTTACATAATAAGGACACTATAAAATAATAGTACTTTGCATCGGTACTTGTTGTTGTTGTTAGTAGCACATGATCATAAACCTTGATAGATGTAATTGCTAATATTTTCTAAACATACACACTTTATAAACCCAGATTTTCACCATAGGTGTAACTAATATAATACGTATATGAGTCATATGCAACAGTGACTACAGTCTTGAATGCGTCGTTATTGTGTAAATCTTGATTTTGATCAGGATTTTCATCATATTATGCAAGGAACTACCAGCTTCTATGAGAACAGAATCTGCACATTTGCTCTGAAGGATACAGCACATTTGGTGTGACATGAGAAATCATGAAAACACATTATACGTTTATACATGTATTATGTTAGAAGTTATTTGTATTTAGATGCTGAAAAACAATCACACATGTAGAGTTTGCAGGAATATTTCATCCCAGAAACATGCCTTTGTATGAATGCTGTATTTTCATTGGTCGATGTTTAGGGCTACCTGAGGTCACGGTCTGTTTTAGAGGAGTTGGATTTTAGATTTTGGCCAGTAAACATGAGAAATTAGAATTGACGTCATTGTTCAAATTAATTATTCCCATTCCAAGAATGCTGCTACAACAATAGAACTGATGTGTCTGGGTAGTCCCATGGCAACGTGACTGATATAGTGTTGGAATAATTGCACATGCCGCGTCGTCGTGCCTGCAGTTGGTTTAATACCACTAAATGCTTCAATACATAGATAATAATAGGTTAGTGCCGTGAATGGGAAAACATATCTGGCAAGGCTTAGATAACGGGATGGGCAAGGCTTTGCCGAGCACATCCCGTTTCCGTGCCGGGCCAGATATTTTTCACATTCACGGCACTAACCTACTATTTTATTTATCCCGTCAACACCTGCAAATGGCTTTAAAATGCAAAACAAAATAACCCCGGTCACCGCAAATATTCATACGCAGTGATTAGGTCGCATTGACAGGATATCAAAAATGTTTCACGGCACCGTGTTTCACGGCACATATGCACTGTGTTGACGGGATATATTCGTATAATGAGTGACACGATGAGTATGGAATACTAACTGAAATGTGACTGTGACTGGATAAATAGGGCTTATGGATTTTGCGGCCAGTGTATATCCAGATCAGCCTGTGCATCGGCGCAGTCTGATTGGGATCCACACGGTTCACCATGCCACCACTGAAACACACAACAAGCAATTTAGATCGTTATCAGGCTACAGGCACGTGCTATTTGATAAGGATCTACACTGATCACAAATCCCATAAGTCGCAATTCTCCAGTCACCGTCACAAGTAATGATTCCGGCAGGTTTCCGTACTGAAGAATGGAATATGGCCAAATCATTGTCTCGGTGTAGAATAAAACAAACAATCCCATTATATAAATTGCTGATGTGCAACGCTATACCTGATGAACATCTGGGTAAAAATCACAACAAAAAGAAGGATAAAAACCCTATAATATTTATGCCACAACAATTCATCTGAAAGGAAGAGCACAGGCGTCCAACAGGAACACTGTGGTTGGAACCGATCAAACCTTCCCATGGATGCACTAACCGCTCGCCCCACAGGCAACAAGTTTTTCTCGTCAGTGCAGCTATGTAAGCTATGTAAGCTGCACTGACGAGAAAAAACAGTGTGCCTATGGGGCGAGCGGTTAGTCCATCCATACACCACCACCTACGCTAATCTTGCCAATATTTTTCAATGCATTTATTACGAAATACTTGAATATTGCACTTGAAGTCAAGCAGCTTGATTGGCTGATTGGCAGCCAATCAAAGTGTTTGTTTGCGAGCCTGCATTGCCAATAGATGTTCAGAAACATGATAATCTTGGCAGGCGGTTGTGTATAAAGCGATCAGTTTGTCTACCCGTATCCGCCCGTCCCATGTCGTCCCGAATCGTCATGTTCCATGTCGTCCTGTATCGTTATGTCCCATGTCGTCCCGAATCGTCATGTTCCATGTCGTCCCGTATCGTCATGTCCCATGTCGTCCCGAATCGTCATGTTCCATGTCGTCCCGTATCGTCATGTCCCATGTCGTCCCGTATCGTCATGTCCCATGTCGTCCCGAATCGTCATGTTCCATGTCGTCCCGAATCGTCATGTCCCATGTCGTCCCGTATCGTCATGTCATGTCCCATGTCGTCCCGAATCGTCATGTCCCATGTCATCTCGTATCGTCATGTCCCATGTCGTCCCGTATCGTCATGTCCCATGTCGTCCCGAATCGTCATGTTCCATGTCGTCCCGTATCGTCATGTCCCATGTCGTCCCGTATCGTAATGTCCCATGTCGTCCCGAATCGTCATGTTCCATGTCGTCCCGTATCGTCATGTCCCATGTCGTCCCGTATCGTCATGTCCCATGTCGTCCCGAATCGTCATGTTCCATGTCGTCCCGTATCGTCATGTCCCATGTCGTCCCGTATCGTCATGTCCCATGTCGGCGCGAATCGTCATGTTCCATGTCGTCCCGTATTGTCATGTCCCATGTCGTACTGTATCGCCATGTTCCATGTCGTCCCGTATCGTCATGTTCCATGTCGTCCCGTATCGTCATGTCCCATGTCGTCCCGTATCGTCATGTCCCATGTCGTACTGTATCGCCATGTTCCATGTCGTCCCGTATTGTCATGTTCCATGTCGTCCCGTATTGTCATGTTACATGTCATCCCGTATTGTCATGTTACATATCGTCCCGTATTGTCATGTTCCATGTCGTCCCGTATCGTCATGTTCCATGTCGTCCCGTATTGTCATGTTCCATGTCGTCCCGTATCGTCATGTTCCATGTCGTCCCGTATCGTCATGTCCCATGTCGTACTGTATCGCCATGTTCCATGTCGTCCCGTTTCGTCATGTTCCATGTCGTCCCGTATCGTCATGTCCCATGTCGTACTGTATCGTCATGTCCCATGTCATACTGTATCGCCATGTTCCATGTCGTCCCGTATCGTCATGTCCCATGTCGTACTGTATCGCCATGTTCCATGTCGTCCCGTATAGTCATGTTCCATGTCGTCCCGTATTGTCATGTTCCATGTCGTCCCGTATTGTCATGTTCCATGTCGTCCCGTATTGTCATGTTCCATGTAGTCCCGTATTGTCATGTTCCATGTCGTCCCATATTGTCATGTTCCATGTCGTCCCGTATTATCATGTTCCATGTCGTCCCGTATCGTCATGTTCCATGTCGTCCCGTATTGTCATGTTCCATGTCGTCCCGTATCGTCATGTCCCATGTCGTACTGTATCGCCATGTTCCATGTCGTCCCGTATCGTCATGTTCCATGTCGTCCCGTATCGTCATGTCCCATGTCGTAATGTATCGCCATGTTCCATGTCGTCCCGTATAGTCATGTTCCATGTCGTCCCGTATTGTCATGTTCCATGTCGTCCCGTATTGTCATGTTCCATGTCGTCCCATATTGTCATGTTCCATGTCGTCCCGTATTGTCATGTCCCATGTCGTCCTGTATCGTCATGTCCCATGTCGTCCCGTATTGTCATGTCCCATGTCGTCCCGTATCGTCATGTCCCATGTCGTACTGTATCGCCATGTTCCATGTCGTCCCGTATCGTTATGTTCCATGTCGTCCCGTATCGTCATGTCCCATGTCGTACTGTATCGTCATGTCCCATGTCGTACTGTATCGCCATGTTCCATGTCGTCCCGTATTGTCATGTTCCATGTCGTCCCGTATCGTCATGTTCCATGTCGTCCCGTATCGTCATGTTCCATGTCGTACTGTATCGCCATGTTCCATGTCGTCCCGTATCGTCATGTTCCATGTCGTCCCGTATTGTTATGTTCCATGTCGTCCCGTATTGTCATGTTCCATGTGGTCCCGTATTATCATGTTCCATGTCGTCCCGTATTGTCATGTTCCATGTCGTCCCGTATTGTCATGTTCCGTGTCGTCCCATATTGTCATGTTCCATGTCGTCCCGTATTGTCATGTTCCATGTCGTCCCGTATTGTCATGTTCCATGTCGTCCCGTATTGTCATGTTCCATGTCGTCCCGTATTGTCATGTTCCGTGTCGTCCCATATTATCATGTTCCATGTCGTCCCGTATTGTCATGTTCCAAGTCGTCCCGTATCGTCATGTTCCATGTCGTCCCGTATTGTCATGTTCCATGTCGTCCCGTATTGTCATGTTCCATGTCGTCCCATATTGTCATGTTCCATGTCGTCCCGTATTGTCATGTTCCAAGTCGTCCCGTATCGTCATGTTCCATGTCGTCCCGTATTGTCATGTTCCATGTCGTCCCGTATTGTCATGTTCCATGTCGTCCCGTATTGTCATGTTCCATGTCCATGTCGTCCCGTATTTTCATGTTCCATGTCGTCCCGTATTGTCATGTTCCATGTCGTCCCGTATTGTCATGTTCCATGTCGTCCCGTATTGTCATGTTCCATGTCCATGTCCTCCCGTATTTTCATGTTCCATGTCGTCCCGTATTGTCATGTTCCATGTAGTCCCGTATTGTCATGTTCCATGTCGTCCCGTATTGTCATGTCCCATGTCGTCCAGTTCCTCACGTCCCATAGATCTATCCATCACATCACGTCTTTTCTGACATGAGACGCACCATGTGATGTTGTATCTAACAACATGTGCGATTTTTCACGTAAGCGTAAACCCATAAGCCCCATTTCTCCAGTCACATGTCATGTTCCATGTCGTCCCGTATTGTCATGTTCCATGTCGTCCCGTATTGTCATGTTCCATGTCGTCCCATATTGTCATGTTCCATGTCGTCCCGTATTGTCATGTCCCATGTCGTCCTGTATCGTCATGTCCCATGTCGTCCCGTATTGTCATGTCCCATGTCGTCCCGTATCGTCATGTCCCATGTCGTACTGTATCGCCATGTTCCATGTCGTCCCGTATCGTTATGTTCCATGTCGTCCCGTATCGTCATGTCCCATGTCGTACTGTATCGTCATGTCCCATGTCGTACTGTATCGCCATGTTCCATGTCGTCCCGTATTGTCATGTTCCATGTCGTCCCGTATCGTCATGTTCCATGTCGTCCCGTATCGTCATGTTCCATGTCGTACTGTATCGCCATGTTCCATGTCGTCCCGTATCGTCATGTTCCATGTCGTCCCGTATTGTTATGTTCCATGTCGTCCCGTATTGTCATGTTCCATGTGGTCCCGTATTATCATGTTCCATGTCGTCCCGTATTGTCATGTTCCATGTCGTCCCGTATTGTCATGTTCCGTGTCGTCCCATATTGTCATGTTCCATGTCGTCCCGTATTGTCATGTTCCATGTCGTCCCGTATTGTCATGTTCCATGTCGTCCCGTATTGTCATGTTCCATGTCGTCCCGTATTGTCATGTTCCGTGTCGTCCCATATTATCATGTTCCATGTCGTCCCGTATTGTCATGTTCCAAGTCGTCCCGTATCGTCATGTTCCATGTCGTCCCGTATTGTCATGTTCCATGTCGTCCCGTATTGTCATGTTCCATGTCGTCCCATATTGTCATGTTCCATGTCGTCCCGTATTGTCATGTTCCAAGTCGTCCCGTATCGTCATGTTCCATGTCGTCCCGTATTGTCATGTTCCATGTCGTCTCGTATTGTCATGTTCCATGTCGTCCCGTATTGTCATGTTCCATGTCCATGTCGTCCCGTATTTTCATGTTCCATGTCGTCCGTATTGTCATGTTCCATGTCGTCCCGTATTGTCATGTTCCATGTCGTCCCGTATTGTCATGTTCCATGTCCATGTCCTCCCGTATTTTCATGTTCCATGTCGTCCCGTATTGTCATGTTCCATGTAGTCCCGTATTGTCATGTTCCATGTCGTCCCGTATTGTCATGTCCCATGTCGTCCAGTTCCTCACGTCCCATAGATCTATCCATCACATCACGTCTTTTCTGACATGAGACGCACCATGTGATGTTGTATCTAACAACATGTGCGATTTTTCACGTAAGCGTAAACCCATAAGCCCCATTTCTCCAGTCACATCCACATATAATTAAATACGTACTAACCATCGCTGCTACATGTATATCCCGTTTCATGTTCAATAAACCACACTAGCCTAACAGGTTACAGTGCTATAAGTAAAGTATATTTATTTACATGTTCTGTATATAGAATGATCGTTAGAACTATGCATCGTATTTGAATGATTGGCATGGCTGGAATGTCGACACTTGGCATGATCTGCCAAGCAAAGGTCGCGCACCGAAGGCACACAGCTGGATGAACAATTAATGGCAACTAATACTAACTATTTAACCTATTTCATGCTGAAGATACACATTTTTTCTGGCTGAAAATATTAAATAATTGTCTTTCTTTCTGCATGAAGTATATGTTATTACCACTCATTTGAACCGTCTCGTCGAGACGGTTCAAATGAGTGATAACATCATATACTTTCATTGAGAAATGAAAAAAATAGAAACAAATGTTTGTAGCTTTAGATACCTGTGAATAAGATTCATGTCTGGAATGTGTTGATACAACGTGGTACTGTATATGTATAATGATCCGATGTATGTTGCTGGGCATCGCAAGTGGGCGTTCGTGGGTTTCAAATTAATGAAAATATGCCCAAATTTACTGAATATCCTCGAGAAAACAGGACAGCATATTTACCGCCATGCACAAGAAGGCCATCGTATAGCGCAAATGGATGACTCTTCAACGAAGCTCCAATGTACACACGGTGTGCTCTCCCGTGCGAAACTGGACACACATTGGAAAATAAATTAATACAATGTATACATGTAGTAATGCAATGGACATTATACATAACACGAAAGTCAATGACTGTCTAACACACTAGCAATCAATGCAGCGAGTATGAATGATAACATCAACTAGCAATCATTGCAGTAAACATTCTGGTGAGGGTCACCCTCATGGACTTGCAATGATTGACCAACGGGTAAAACAACCCGATGGTTTATATGGCACTACAAACCGACTTGCAATGGTTGATCAACGGGTAAAACACCCCAATGGTTTACATGGCACCGCAAACCGACTTGCAATGGTTGATGAACGGGTTAAGCAACCCAGTGGTTTATATTGCACCATAAACCGACTTGCAATGGTTGATCAACGGGTAAAGCAACCCAGTGGTTTATATGGTGCCAAAGGCATTCGGCTTGCCTTGCCAATTTTCCCGTAGGAGCTGGAAATTAAATAAACTAGATAACATGAAATGCTACAGTAAGCTAAATACCGAGTGTATCTGCCGCGTGATTAATACAATTAAATATAGCACGAAGGTACATTAAATCAATGCTAAGCAAAGTTACTGTATATAACAATGCACTAGAAGAAGGGGTATACTACAATAGATCAACATCAAAGGAAAGGAGGACCCAGCACAATAGCAGAAAATAACGTTAGAAGATTCTCTCAAACCAATATTACACAATGAATTTACAGAACAGACTAATATGACTATACATATGTGAAAGGCATTATTTTACATACAAGCCATCTAAGTAACTCACAAGTAACACTTACCGATATGCATTCATAGACATTGAGAAATGCATAGGTATGACAAAAATTTATATTTTGTAATCGTATATGACAAATTTACTAATGTCAAATTGTCCAAAATATTGCTCATAATTCGAATTCCATTTTAAATACATCCAACACATGAGTTACTGTTTATGATACGCCTCTGGAATGGCAGGTTACTCTACTGGATATCGAAAGAGTCTTACCAAGGGTGGCACTGTAATAAACACACACTTTTAGTACACGGTGCCAGGAATGTGTCGGCAATACGCACACGTGCCAGGGAAATAAAATGTATCTACAGTATATAATCTAACAGTAACTTTTTAATTGGACGATGTCTCGAGGAATGCCGTTCCAGTCTCAATCAGTTGGTTTATTAGCAACTCTATCGACACTACAGCGGTGTTTGCAAACAGTGTAGATCCAGATGATACGGCTCGTAACGAGCCGTCTCATCTGATCTGCACTTTTTGCAAGTAATTTTCATATTAATAAACCACCCTCATTTTATAAATGGATCAGTCTGAAAATTATGTAGTGACGATTATATTTGTCGGAAAAATAAACATATCACAATTCAAAGGGTAAAAGTGTTAACAACGCTACCCATGTACAATATAGATGTACGATTGGTGGCCTATAGCTATTAAAGTCGGTTGATCAAAATCAACTCCCGTACAAATTACATTTGAAACTCTCTAAATCTGATACCCTTGGAGGTCCCCACGGTATTTAGAAACAAAATTGCTACCCCACTCCATACCTCTCGCCAGGGTAGCAATTTTACCTCATCTCTTTAATGTAACACATGGAAGGGTGATGTTTGCAATCGGTTATCCGGCGTGTTTGATATGTTCGCGATATAAAACTGTCAAAACTGTATCAATAAATTATTAATAAAAAACACACATGCAGAAATTGATTATGTTACCGTGTCAAGGTGTTTATCTGACATTTGCATGTATATCTTGTAAATTTGAAAGCTTCATTTCGTTATGTTGAATGATGAACAACAACAAGAGCAAAGATGGCTTCCATGTGAAAATGATTTCCCTGTTATATTAGTTTTGGAAATTTACTAGTTCTACATCAAAGAGTATTTGTTTAAATGCATAAAATATACAGTTTACTAAATTTTGACCTGCATACAACAAGTTTGGGTATGCACTTCGGTTGCTCACATTTTTTGAATGGGTAAAATTGTAGCCGTAGATAACATATCGGAGGCGAATTATTGTAGCTACACGGTATTCAGCTTAGAATGATTTATCTGTAATTCATACATTTGTGCACTGTAAGTTTGTTTGCCTTTCATCATGAATTTCAGACAACTACTAGTTTGACAGTGTATTATATATAAAACATCGTCTGCGTTAATCTTGCACAGCTGCAACGTTTCTTAACATCTATTCGCAATATCAACTCACAGTCAAGCAGTTTGATTGCCTGCACCTGCTTGCTTTCCATCACAATATTCAAGTATTTTGCAAGGAAGAAATTCACAAATATGGGCAAGAATAGCGCAGGCGGTGGTGTAGTTCAGTAGGCTATTTCACCAACATTACAAAGTATACTTATCTAGCAAAAAATACTTTGAGAGAGAACTTTTCAATTTAAGGATACATTTATTAATTTTGATTATACTGAATGTATTACATTATCACAGCCATTTTTGGCTGTGATAATGTAATAAATTCAGTATAATAAGTCTGCATACTTTTAATCATCAAATATATGCATCGTTATTTCTATATGAAAACAAATGCATTCTGGGAAATATAAATTATTATTACCTCAAAGTATACTTTGCAATGATGGTGAAATAGGCTACTGGTATCGCATTCCACCTAGATTCAGTACATGGTCTGTGTCTTGTTTCCTATCAACAACGACTGGCGTCGGTGGTTGTAATTCCCTGGCAATGATCATCCCAATCATGTACAGATCTAATCATCATTTAGGTCGACATGAAATGTTCCTACTGGCAGGTACCTACATGTGTACATACGATGCAGCCACGGTAATACCAACGGAAGGGTACAGACGGAAACAGACATTGACCTTTTCACCGGTATCTATATAACACTGGTTAGTATTACCCAACTCCTTTTTCAAGTTGATATTCCATAGTTTTGACTAATTCCCTCTGTTTGTCGTGCCTGGGCAATAGTTCCGCGTGCCTGAGCAATAGTTCCGCGTGCCCGGTCAATAGTTACCGTCGAAGATTACGTCATACAATTCAACGTAGATTTAGGGGATAACCATGCTTTGTTTTTCGATTTTGAGCGGTATGTGGGAGGTTTTATGGTCTGTGAATCAGTTTTACGGCGACACGTTAGCGGAGCCGTAAAACTGATTCACAGACCATAAAACCTCACACATACCGCTTCAAATCGAAAAACAAAGCATGGTTATCCCCATTCTAATGCACCTAGTGTGCTCCCCGCTTTCTGCAACGTCGTAGCATATCACGAACAGTGATATTTTTCATTACGTCAGCAAGTTGTTGTCGTCATCGATAACCGCCTCACACCAAATGAATTTAATGAAATGTAACTCCGCCGAAGAATATTCCCATTTCAATAGAGATTAACAGGACTTTTTCTAAGACATCTATACATTTATTCAACTGTAATGTTTATTTTAACAATTGTATTGTTTTTATATGTGTAGTTGCAACAGTTATTTGCTTTTATTCATTTAAAGAAATGCCAACATTTCTGCATTGGGTTCGTGTGATTTTTACAAAGGAAATGTCAACAACTTAATTGTTGTGTCAACAGGCCTAGGATTTACCTGGATTTACGCCTAATTCAGGTGATTACCCATAGTTTATTATGTATAGTCATGTAAGAGCACATTGGAATTCGTAAAGTTATAGGCTGGTACTGGCATATTGAGTTTGCATTTGAACACTTTATTAAATGTTTCTGCATTTTGGGCGGGTGGGGTAATATTTTTGTGAATTTGTTGAAGGGCCACCACACTGAAGTCACGTTTGTCAGTCGTTATTAGATTTTATTTTCCGCTTTGGGTTGTACAGGTCAATATGGCAGAATGGATAACCGAAAATGTACCGAAATTAATTTGGAAATAATTTCAAGCCCCGCCGCTGGCCATTGTTTACAAAAGCGCGTAGGGTTACATAAATCTGTCAAGTTGTAAAACACAGACTGGTAAAACGGAGATTTTATATGCTGTGATTTTTCATATTTTATAGGCTCTGATTTCAATTGACCAATCAGATGCGTGCTTTCTATTTTCGGTGCATTAGAATGGTCAGTCGACGCGGCCCACGCCAAATTTACGTTCATTGTGTCACATACACTGTTTACATGTTGAGTAATAAAATAGTTATTTCATGGTAATTCGGGGAACAGTCAAAACATATTTTCCATCGGTGCTGTAGATGACCCGATGCACTCTATTGCCCTCTGCCTTCGGCCTCTGGGCAATAGTGCCTCGGATCGTCCACAGCACCTCGGGGCAATAGTTTTGACTGTTCCTCGAATGACCATGAACTAACTGTATACTGTCTGTTTCACATGATTCTGCCGACCTACTGTTGGCTATTAAACACATTACATTTAAAAACATGTATATATTTAAATATAAGTACGCTTACATCAATAGCACAAAAAGTCTCCCTCCCCATAAAAAGCTATTAGATGAAATTCCATTTTATTTAACATGCGCCAAAAGATAGCTGGATATTGAGGACGAAGGTCGAAAAAGTAAATTATTTTTTAAATGACGTCGAAACCTGGCTATATAGCTTGGAAATGATGTAACTAAGAAATATGCTTAAGGCCAAAAGAAAATTTACAGTATATAAATGGTCCGATATTTCGTGAACAAGAATGTTTAAAAACCTGATGTAAAAATGTTTTTTAATGCTGAATCTAATCTGCAACTACTGCACCAAAACACTAGATGCATGTGTTCAAACACATGTGATATCACATCACTCTTATGAAGCAATTAGTATTGAAGTCAAATGTATCTATCTACATGTATGAACTAATGCCTTAACTTATTTGTGTAATGTTGTATTCGAAATACATGAACATGAACATGTAGTAATAAACTAAGAATACTTGTTGAGAAATGAGGCTTATGGGCTTTGTGAACAGTGTAGATCAGGATCTGCACTGTTCGCCATTCTATCAATGAAACACCATTCATATTTCTAAAACAAAGCACAAGAACAAGTGTTATCAAGCTACCGGAGTTTTATCAGGTACTACATTGGTCACAAACGCCATCTGCCACATTTCTCCAGCCATAGTCACAAATACCTCAGACAGGTATGCTATCGGACTAGAACATCGGCAAAGTTGTTTTGAAAACCCCGCTGTTTCTGACTTAATGATGACAGGGGAACTGTGAAACACGCTGTCTGTGGAGTCGTAACAACACATTCCAGCCATTACGCAAGTTATAATCTACGACCATATAGCCACATAATTCTCCGACTGGCTACCGGAATTCAGAATAGACAAACCAGACGTCATTGCTACCTTTCGTTGTATATTTCGGCTATGTGAATGACCTGTCCTTCATTCTAACCAGGACTCATGCATAGACTGTCAAAAGGTCGTTTAGATGAGACACATGAGACGTTAATTCGTTCAAAACCACATTCAGACGTATACCGTTTGTAAATTATATTCCGCATGATTTTGTCAACTTTTGACTTTATTTATGAAAACTTGTACAATCTGTAAACGTATGTAATGCAATTACGCAAATGTCCGAAAGTACAAAATCGCATGGCGTGTCTGATATGTTTTATGGAAAACAATATTCACAGGTACATACAATTCGTTCCGAAAAGAACGGTTCATTAGGCATATCCTTGAGAAACACCATATTATCGCCATAACTGTTGCCGGCGTATGTTGTTTCTATGTCTAATAAAAACTCTGCGGTGTCTTGTATTTGTAGAATCCCATCGTTAAGAGCAGGCTTCTGTTTTCGACATTACCCACCTAAGCCGATCGATCATCCCAGTTTTACACGTGGGATGATTCCGGGAAATGCTGACTTATCCTGCTCTCATATTACCTTCAAAGTTGATGTGGTTGGTTGGGAGCATGCGATGGGTAATGTAAACGACGGGGGCTCAACCTTCCCGAAATTCATATACTAGTATCCCTGGTTTGGCACATTTTGTACATGTTTGACTTCCTTGTTACTCGAAAATTGAATTCGGTTATACCCATTATAAAATTAGTATGCTTAGTAATAATGGTATTACCTTTAGGGAGTGGGGCTAAGTGACTCTGGTGTGGTGAGGACTTGGCATCAGGTCAGGTTATTCTAATTTCATGACCGACTATATATATCTTTACTGTAAATATTTAGTTCTGATTTGAGGATTTTCTCCCCATCCGTACAGGTGAAATATGGGAGTTTACCCTGCTAACATGACCGTAGATGTTTACAGGCCGTTAAACACCATTAACTAAATAAATAATACTCGTCGAAGTACCTGGAAAACAGTTGTCATGTTATGGAAATAATGCCTGCTAAAATATCTCCATTTCTTGTGGACGTTCGTCTGCAACACATTGCAGCAAACCGTTGAAGTTGGCAGATATATGAATATGAATGTTGCAACTTGTGTTTTATCAATTATGATGAGTCGGCATCATTTCATGTATTGCTGTAGGTATAACATATGAACTAACGTACAAAAGGTACAGCTGATCAGTGTTACAAACAACCAATCAGAAACATAATGTGATCTGCCAAAATGTCATCCATTATTTTGCAGCATAAAAACAATAAGACATAATATTTACCAATTTTATATAGATGCTGGTGATCTTGAAGCATGAATCTTTAACATGTATTACGTTATTTGAAAACCGAGGTTTCATAAAGTTAGTGGCTGCTTTATTTGACTTCAGAAAGTCCAATTGTCATATGAGGTCGTGTCCGACCAAGCGTAGTTGGATGACATACTTATGTGAAGTCATTGTATTGTTGCGGACTCGAACGTCATATTGAATGATGGATTGTCTTACGTGGATATTGTAGTTCTGTACTGGCATAACGCGAGGATGTTGTCGGATATAGGAAGGATCGCAGCCACTATAAACAACTTTTGCTTCAGCTTGGTACGTTTCAAAAACAGGATTCACAACCGTTATAAAACAGACCGTTTAATGGACGAAGAAAGTTGTTCTATGATAACTAGAAATGCTATGAACATGGGGTGGAATACATACATTGTGGCACTGGAGTGTATTACCTATTGCATGTACAATATGTACACACATCATGGAACGTTCATGCCAAGCTAAACATGGAGGATAGTCACTGGTAATGGTCGTATAAGTCTGTGCTGATATTCTGAAAGTGTGGTCAACGTTCGACATCATGGCACGTACAATTAATGTGTATTTCATTTTTGAAAGGAGAAATGTAGTTGCGAACAGTACCTCTTGACGTCTACTCCCGTACCGTCCGTAGCTGCTTCGGACGGTACTACTGGAGTAGATTCCAAGAGTTACTGTTCGCAACTGGGAGAAGTGAAGACCTTATTTTTTGGTGCGCCTATGAAAGGCGGGAAATACAGAGAAACGAAAGAAGAAGCAAACACAGTACATACCTAGTTACGTTTAGTTTATCCTGAAGTTATCCAACCCATTCGAGTTACCACAGCATGTTTCACACCAATCTGTATACGGATTCTTAGGTACATGCAATGGTGTAGTTCTTTCTGATTCCAAACATTCACACTTGCTGTTAAATTGTAAATATTTCCCACCTCAGTCAAAATATTCCCGATGCTGCAACCACCGTTTACCTTTGGCTAGTGAAATTGCCAGACAACACTCGGTAGGAACATCGTCTGTACTCCCAGCCGTGTCTTATCTCAGAGGAATGCCAAAAATGCTGTAGGATCATCGCCTGGCTCCCGGCATAGCATCAGTAACGTATGTTACCTGTAGGTTACCTGTATCGAAGCCGGGTACCAGACTTGACTGGTTGCCAGCCTGAAGACGATCAAGCGGATGAGTGAACAGGAACGGACGGGAACACTGGTACCAGTCTATGGAATTCAGCCAATGAAAATAACAAAACAACAGATGACGTAATGAGATTCTTTGAACACCCCTGAGGTAATGGATGTGGCTTCACAGGACAAAACACCTGCAAAATACAACCACACCGGTAAGAAACTGCGGTTTAACCCGTGTACACCTAGGGAGCGCTGTGTTTCATATTAAGTATACAAACTTATTGCAGAGCTCCAGATAAGCTGCGTATTTGCTTAAATACCCAATTAAAATTGCCAAAAACCCAATTGAAATCGGAAGTAGCGAGTATCAAAAAGCAATAAAAAATTTATGGTACCTTTATCATGCTGCAGAAAAGAATAAACAGACCACAAATATAGCATATTTTTTCTTATTTTCCATGAAAACACATCTTGGTATTTCATTAGATTTATCTCCAATGAGTCAATTCTAATGAAATGCCAAGACATGTTTTCATTTCCAGGCAAACTATTAAATAATTGCTGTCTGTTGATGTGTAAACAGTAGTGTGATTTTATTTTACCTAATTAAAATTTTGAAATACCCAATTGCTTCAGAAATGATGGAGTGACAATACTCAATTACTAATTCCTTATCTGGAGCCGTGTTATTGAATAATGAACGTGCACATCGGCAACATTTAAACTCATATGTGGCAGCGACTGGAGAAATGAGCATTATGGGATTTGTAATCAGTTGTTTAGCTCCTGATCAAATAGCGCACTCATGTAGCCTGATACATGTAACAATATATATTTCGTATCAGCAACGTGATGGGTGTTTCATTGATGGAATGGCGAACAGTGCAGATCCTGATCAGACTGTCGCGTGACACGTGCATTCTTGTACATTCCGGATTTCCGTATAATTGTATATTTGTGATGTGTGGTACTGCGTTGTATTGTTGTGCGTACTATTGATTTCACATACCTGTGATTCCACATACCTGTGATTTCACACACCTGTGATTTTTACATACCTGTGATTTAGCATGTACATTTGCCATGTACAATGTGCGTGTAATAACGGGGCTTATGTTGTATTGGTGGAAATACGTTTATGCGTGTCATTTTTGCGGATTTAAATATACGTCTATTTTATGAGCAATGTTTTACTGATGTCACGCCATATTTGCCACAGACTATGCATGTGTGTGGTAGAGAACTCGTTGACTGCGTGTGCTGGTTTCGCTAGGGAGAAGACCTTTTAGTATTACGGATGTCCACTGTCCGTGCCAGCCGAGTTTGTCCGCGTGTCAGTTGTTCACCATATAAGGGACCTTCTGTAGGTGAAGCCAGTATATAGTGCAGACCATACCATGGTCTGCCCTGTTATGTATGCTACGGGTTAGTGTTTCAGCATAGGCTGGTACTGGCCAACACGGATATATCAGATCCCATACTGGTGATGCTTTATGTCGTGATATTTCCGTAAATTACCACGATATTTGAGTTTAGTATGTGCTACACTCTCATTTGAATGTATAGCCGTAAGACCGATATGGAGGGGTTTGGCGGGGCCAAGAAGCGACCTTCGCATTGTCGAGACCAGTCGAGTAGATTTCGGATCATGAGATCTGGGTCTATAGTGTGCAGATTATGGTAGTGTGGGGTATACCATGTTGGATGGTATTTATTCCACGAGGGCTGTACACTGGTTTGGTTGAATTTAAGGCGTGGGAACATATATTTATGCCAAATATAACCCATGGGTGACATGGCAAAAGCCATGGTTTTGTAGTATTTATGTGAGATGTCGAACGAGGGGTAGGCATATTCATTATTCCGTGCATGGTTTCACTGGTGCGTATATAAGCGATGTCTCGCTATGTGTTGGCGGGACACATATTTTCTGGTTACAGAAGACTAGTACTGTATTCACCAGTGACACGGAGGATTTTGGTATGTACCTACAACATTTTATTTCAGCTGTGATTTGCCGTTATTCGATTCCCGTTTTAGTCCGTTGTGCATCCTGTCTGTCTGTCTGTGCGTATTCGTCCAGTAATTGGAGACTCATTTCATTTTTGTAGCCTCTTGAGATCGCTCCAGCGGGCAACATTGGACGTTTTGGTCCACTCGTTGAGGGCAGACCCCAGTCAGTGCAGAGTGTCAGGTCGTCCGAGTGTCCGTACGTCTGTCTGGCGCAGTGTGTGTAGCAGCTCCGGGTACAGGCCTGTATAGAGCAGTGTGTGATAGCTACATCGCGTTCAGCAGACAGTCACAGCCATAGTTTAGTGAAGTGAAACGCCATACACACATATCATATCATTATACTACCACCGAGTTGAATGTCACCTAAGTGAAACTTTTCCCGGCGTCTTAGCCATAGTGATAATCGCCATTTTTGTATTATATCGGAACTTTACATCCGGTCTACCACTTCCGGTATTACAACCCATTGATTCACCATGGATACTTTACATCCGGTCTACCACATCCGGGTTGCTACAGTCGAGTGATACCATAGGAACTTTACCTCTGGTCCACCATTTCCGGAAATAATACTACCTTGGGAACTTTACTTCCGGTACCAGCTTCCGGAACATTATCGTTATTGACTATCATGTGATGTAACCACATCCGGCTTTGACTTTGACATTCATACTTTGGAAATATATTGCATAGGCAATACATATGTATACTTTGATAGTGTATGGTAATACTCCTATCATGGCATATCACGGCTAAGGGATTGTAGTAAGACTACATATATTGTTTATGGATTAATCCACTTCAAGTTGGATAATAGCCATATTGGTGACTAGACCTCATATTGCGGGTGAGGCAGACCTTGGGACCTTGATACTCAGAGGTTACCACTATCTATTGAGATACGCCAGCACTGGGGTAGCTCAGATGATTGTCATTTGTCCTCCAATGTTCGTTCTGCCATGTTATGCTTGTATGTTATTTTACTTTGATTGGCGATCATCAAAGTACTTGTGCATTCATACTATTGTCCACTACGGGACCATTGAGATACCACATACCGAGTTTATTCGTCTATAGCTTTTAAGTTGCGTTAAAGTATAACAGTCGATTGGCTTACAACCTTGTAGTAATTGAATAGTATCATGCACAGTACAGTGATGTTCGCATATCAATGTATCATGTATTCCTGTGTGTTCCCCATGTAATATAGTGTACATTATAAGTGATTAAGTGACTACGTGTACTTATCTACTCTGGCCTATCCCTTACACTTCAACTGCATTGTTACCACTTTTCGTTCGTCAGATCAAGCTATATTGGCCATAACGTCATAACAATTGAAGGATACTTGGTTCTTCTGATAATAGGGGAGACAATTTGTCTCGATCATTCCTGACCTTGGTAATGACCTTGACACAGACTGTGCGGATGCACAGTGTGATCTGGATCTACACTGGTCGCAACATCCATAAGCCCCATTGATAGAATGGCGAACATTTCTCCAGTCACAGCCACATATGATAACCACCTATATTGTTTGTTAGAAGCATGATCCGTTGTTACATGGAATGAATGGCAAACAGTGCAGATCATGATCAGACTGCTGATCTGGATCTACACTTATCACAAAACCCATAATCACAGCGACATTTGTTTCCCAACATTGAATGTTATCTCTTAGTTATGTAAGGTATATTGATCAATTAATGCACATCCGAACATTCCTGTGATCGTGGTGATGCTGTGGGAGGCTGTCTCCAGGGGTACAGGAATTCCGGGAGTGACTACACAATTACATTCCTCAAATCCCATGGTGACAGGACAGCCTATGTTAGCGATACTGGTGGCTGCAGTAGCAATTTGGCTATTAGAATAGCTACGATTATTTCGGCAATGGACATTACTAAAATAAATCGGAAATTATTTGAAAAAGTTCTATGTTATTGGAGGAAATGTAAAATAATTTTGTTCGCGTTATCAGTTCATTTTGGCTACTCATCTCAAAATGCTAGCGCGAACCTAGACAACTATATGAAACAGGCATTCACAGGAATGTGACAATCGCAATCTACCTGCGGTAACTTTGTTACTTCCATTCATGGAGTCAATGACCTAAGCCGGTTCTAGATCCATGCCAAACACGGGGTCATGCGGATTGATTTTAGTTATTTCCCCTTTTTTGGCGGGACCGTCTACTTTCACTTTCAAAATCTCTATCCCACACCCACATCAAGTCGCACACAGAAAATGTAATCTGCATGTGTATAAATTATATAATAAAATGTTTGGCACAGACATACCTTTCCTGCAGAATCTATTTTATTTAGCTCTCTGTCATAATAATAGCAATCAATGCCGTTGTCGTGTTAATTTACTCTGTATTGCTAAAAGCTGTACCAGAACTGGTTTACGGTCACATTATCCATTGGTAGACTGGTTCCTATAGGATAGTGGGTGCGTACCGAGACCCGAGTCCTTGTTTGTATAAACTTTCTGAGCAGTCGTATTCTCGCCACATATCCGTTGTTCCGGCTTTCGTTCAGCACAATAGTGTAGACATGGCCGCGGATCGGTTCCCCACATTAGACGTTCCAAAGTAAATGGCGACGTTATATTCTCTATTCTCGATTTACGGAATGTGCCGAGGGTTCTCTAAGTGTAGTAATACTTAATACAAAATCAGGTAGTTTGATTGGCTAAGGTTGAGCGGAGTGAACGACAAATCCTCCAATCCCAGAGGGGACAGGTCAACCTACTGTCTGTTCCACGTTTTGCTGCCGACGAACATTTGGCTATTAAACACATTAAATCTAAAAAATATTTAAAAGTACTTTTTCATCAATAACAAAATGTTACCCTCCCCAAAAATATATATTTGATGAAATTCCATCAAGTATTGATTTTATTGCGAAAAAATGATTTTCCTATGGGAATTTAACATGGGGGCTAAAAATAGATTTTTGTAAAATATTTGTTTTATTTTGGGCCGATTTTCAAAATTTAACTTGTTTTTTTAATTAGATCATTTTCAAGCTATCCTTCAGGATCTAAAAACGAAAAATTTTGGAAATTGACTCCCCATGTTAAATACCCATAGGAAAATCGTTTTTTCGCAATAAAATCAATATTTGATGGAATTTCATGAAACAAAATGTTTTTGGGAGGGTGACTTTTTTTGTTATTGGTGAAAAAGTACTTAATTTTAAATATTTTTTAGATTAATGTGTTTAATAGCCAAAAGTTCGTCGGCAGAAAAACGTGGAACAGACGGTAGTGTACTACATGTTGGTTGGCGCAGTTACCATTTGGCTACTAAAATTCAGAAATAGACATTACTGAAATTTCCGAAATTCTTTTAAGTTCTATGTTCTTACAAATAATGGAGCAAAAACACTAAAATAGTGTTGTATTCCTGGATACTGATATTTTCTCCAATATCCTAAATCATGACGTTTGATTGGTTGAGACTGAGCACTCCAATCTAAATTCGTGATTTTGAACATAAATTTCGAGACATTTCTCAGAATAGTTCCGTGATAATATACATTTCTGAGCACATTACCGGTTAATGGAGAATAAGCTGAGCTGTGCTCTTTTTGCCATTCAAACCGTTTAAAATACGAGTACATGTGTAGAGCCGGTTTTTATAACCCCCCTGTTTTTGTATAAACAAATGGGGGGTTACAAAAACCGTTGACGTACGCGCCGATGTTTGTTACCCCACGGTTTTTGTAATCACAAATATTAATATTGCCATACATGAGATATGCTTGCTTCAAATTTGAAATAAAGTATGTTTGGGCCTGACCCGACGTTCCAGTTTGATACACAAGCTTTCGGGCGGTGGCGCGCAATTTAAATATTTTTAATTGTGTAACCCCTGGTTTTTGTAACCCCTATGCCGTGAAAAGTCTATTACACCTATTCTCACTCGGCTATAGTGTAGAAAAAAGTTGGAAAAAAATCATTTGCACTCGTCGACCGTCCGAAAGCTTGCATTGAGTATCGAACGTCATTATGCATTATTTCAAGATTGAAGCAAGTATATATCATGTATCCCAGTCCTAATATTTGTGATTACAAAAACAGTGAGGTTACAAAAAACGGCGCGCACGTCAACGGTTTGTGTAACCCCCGGTTTTTGTAACGGGGGTTACAAAATACCGGAGGTTACAAAAACCGGCTCTACGTACGTGCCAATTTCCGACAACAGTGTAAACTCTCTAAACCGACACCAAGAAAACACATGTGATCTGAGTCTTGATGAGTTTCTTGGTCATTTATCTCAGGTGATAATGTCTGTTCGTGATCGTATAGCAAGCAGCTATGGCTCAGAATTACCAAAATGCCTGATTTACAGTGAAACCTCTCTAAGCCGGACACCATGGGGACCTCCCAGGGTGTCCGGTTTCGAGAGGTTTCACTGTAATTGAATTCGCGATTGCAAACACCAGCGGAGTACCTGCTTAGAAGATTCATGATATAAAATTAGAAACTGCCATACGGTGTTATGCTATCATAGTATATGCGGCTCGTCTTGCCAACTGGGATGGTTGTGTTTTTACTTTTTGTTTGGTTGCCGTTGTTCAGATGACAGGCACAGATGCCAACAACAATTGCACGATCTGTTTGGTTAGTCACTTCTACAGGTTGGTTCGTGCTATATTTTAGACTGGCACGTATTTGCATTCAGCTGTCCGATTATTTCGAGACTATTTGAACAATTGACTTCAAACTACTGTCTCTTCCACGTCTTGCTGCCGGCACACTTTTGGCTATTAAACATACATGTATTAAATCTAAAAACAATATTTATCGAAAAATTAAAAAATTTGAAAATTGACTCCGAAACCTGGCGAGATAGCTTGGAAATGATGTGACTACGAAAACAAATGTTAGATTTTGAAAATCTGTCCACAAATAAAAAAATCTATTGTTAACCTCCGTGTTAAATTTCCATAGGAAAATCTTTTTTTCGCAATAAAATCAATATATTTTGGGGGAGAGTGATTTTGTTGTTATTTATGAAAGAAATACTTAATTTTTTATATTTTATAATTGGGACCGTTTTCGATTCGTGTTTACACATGTGTTTGAACAAATGGTCAGTATTTTGTTGTCATATGGGTATTTTGATGGATTATTTTGGTAAATTTGGTTGGTTTTGGGTAATTTACATAGTTTTGTGCAACTACTAATGCTCAATCATTACACACAACCGAAATCGTCAAGTATCTACACATTCACTGTTCCAAACTTTCGGACCTCTTTTATACTGTCAACATACCCACAAAGGTGAATTACCGTACTTGCAATGAAACTCGCAGGAGGTGACGTAAATTGTATGTTGGAAACAATGCACCCAAACCACCAGCTACAGTGGAACCTCTCTGAACCGGACACCAAGAAAACATATGTGATCTTATTGTTGATGCGTTTCTTGGTCATTTATCTCAGTTGATAGTGTCTGTTCATTATCGCATAGCACACAACTATGGCTCAGAATGATCAATTTCCTCATTGACAGTGAAACCTCTCTAAGCCGGACACCCTGGGACCACCGGAGTGTCCGGTTTAGAGAGGTTTCACTGTATACCCAAATATCCCATAAAACACCGAAATGTGAACCGTTCTTCAAGAACCTGTTGTTGTTTACACCAACGCCTGCATTAATATTGCCACGATCATCAACGTTTATGCACATCTATTTGTTCTGCCAACTCGCAAATAAGCAATTTGATTGTCTGAGCCTGAGCTGCAGCACAGCTCAGGCTCAAACATTCAAGCTGCTTGGTTTCAAGCACAATATTCACGCCTTCCGAAAGAAAACAATTTACAACTACAGCCTCTCTAAACCGGACACCAACAGAGTTTCTTGGTCATTTATCTTAGGTGATAAAGTGTGTGCGTGATCGCATAGCACACAGCTATGACTCCGAATGATCACAGGCCTGATTTACAGTGAAACCTCTCTAAGCCGGACACCCTGGGACCACCGGAGTGTCCGGTTTAGAGAGGTTTCAATGTATACCGAAATATCCCATAAAACACCGAAATGTGAACCGTTCTTCAAGAACCTATTGTTGTTTACACCAACGCCTGCATTAATATTGCCACGATCATCAACGTTTATGCACATCTATTTGTTCTGCCAACTCGCAAATAAGCAATTTGATTGTCTGAGCCTGAGCTGCAGCACAGCTCAGGCTCAAACATTCAAGCTGCTTGGTTTCAAGCACAATATTCACGCCTTCCGAAAGAAAACAATTTACAACTACAGCCTCTCTAAACAGAGTTTCTTGGTCATTTATCTTAGGTGATAAAGTGTGTGCGTGATCGCATAGCACACAGCTATGACTCACAGGCCTGAATGATCACAGGCCTGATTTACAGTGAAACCTCTCTAAGCCGGACACCCTGGGAACCTCCAAGGGTGTCCGGTTTAGAAAGGTTTCACTGTATTGGAAAGATTATCGCAGTTGTAACATGTGATGTAACTGTCCATGTAGCTTCACGTGTCTGTATTTCACATTCATTGCATATTTCTCAATCTGATACACAACTAACGGGGGCGAGTTTGGGTTTTACTTGGAGGCTGGGTATTTTGATATCTCATCCTTATCGTTCAGTTTTACTTTTCATTCCATTCCACGCGCTACCAACATGGGGTACTTTCTATTTATGCGTGCTAATCTCGATTAGCGAAATTAAAGGTTTCAGTGCCATGAACCGTTTCTTGAAACAGCAAATCGATTCCTCAGAATTAGGTGTATGTGTATAAAGTAGTTCATAGTAAACAGGCCGAACTTCAAAATGTATGACAACTGTACCTGTCTGGAGTATGTTTGCATGTAACATATTTCTTGTCCCGGCTTCAGACTGTTGCTGGCGGAAACAATATACAGTGGAATCTCTCTAAACCGACAACCAAGAAAACACATGTGATCTTATTTTGATGAGTTTCTTGGTCATTTATCTCGGGTGAGAGTGTCTGTTCGTGATCGCATAGCACACCACTTTGGCTCAGACTGATTAAATGTCTGATTTGCAGTGAAACCTCTCTAAGCCGGTCACCCTGGGGACCTCCCAGGGTGTCAGGTTTAGAGAGCTTTCACTGTATTTGTTTCATTTTCAAACGTCTCAGCGATGCGGTTCTAATGAGTGGTCGCTTTAGGCAGGAAATAAAAATTAATACAAAAGAAAAATAACTTTCACTGCATTTAAAGGTATATGCCCACTGAGTAGGCACAATATGTTCTTTATATCAGACATTTTCTGGCAAAATAAAGATTAATTCACCTTATACATTTTATTTCAGACGTAAATGTCCACACTGATATCAGGGGCGATAACCGTGTTTCCTTAAAATGTTAACTGACATTACTATTTATTTTCTGTATTTATTTTTCGATGCCCAATGATCATACTTTATAATCTGTCGAAAATATTAGTGTTTCAGGTGACACATTTAAGATAGCATGCTTCATTTGCATATGAAAACAGCCTGATACCACCGCGAGTCACTATCAGTAAAATAAAATATTACTAAATGATTATATCCGGATAGCGGGCACTCGTTTTTATTTTAGAACTGGTGGAATAGTGACACAATTATACACTTATTTAATCCCTATAAATAACAGTTTGTGCCTACTGAGTGGGCATGTACCTTTTCTTTAACTGGTTCCCATTTACAACAGGGTAGACTGCATTCTGATTCACAGAGCCGTTGTTCCGGCTTTCGTCTTTCGTACCGGCTTTACAGGGTACCAGTTTTAAGCTTTATAGAAAAGATGGTGTTCTCTGTTCTCGATTTTACGGAATGGCTCGAGGGTTCGCGAGTGGGTAGACTGAAGCCGACAGTATAAAGCGTCTCGCTCAATGACACGCTCCTTACATATGTGTACAATGTGCAATACACGACTTAACCATTCCAAAGATGTTTTGCGTTGGTTGTTTTATGCTACTGTTTGCATCATTCATAATTGTGGCTGTGGCTGGAGACATTTGGCTTTTAAAATTTGTGACCAGTGTAGTTCCTGGCGTTTTATTGATATAATGGCGAATAGTGCAAATCCTGATCAGACTGTGCGGATGCACAGGCTGATCTGGATCTACACTGGTCGTAAAACCCATAAGCCCCATTTCTCCAGTCACAGCCACATTAGAGGCAATTAGAGACATTTTTGTTTTCGTGGCAGTTTTATTTCGCTGACTGCTGGTTTCTAACTATTTTACCATCCATGTCACGATTTGTTCAACTGCGGACTAAACAGCATCGTGTATATCTGCCTGTTAGGGAGCCATGGATTTGTTTTATTAATTCGTTCCCACGAAATAACAATTCGTTCCCTCAATTTAACAATCCGTTCCCTCGAATTAACAATTTGTTCCCACGATATAACAATTCAATTCGTTCCCTCGAATTAACAATTCGTTCCCACGAAATGACAATTCGTTCCCTCAATTTAACAACTCGGATTAACAATTCGTTCCCACGATATAACAATTCGTTCCCTCGGATTAACAATTCGTTCCCACGATATAACAATTCGTTCCCACGAATTAACAATTCGTTCCCGTGGGGAACGAATTGTTATTTCGTGGGAACGTATTGTTAAATTGAGGGAACGAATTGTTAAATTGACGGAACGAATTGTTATTTCGTGGGAACGAATTAATAAAAACAAGAATTCTACGTTGCCTGCGGGGCTCCGTATGAATGTAACTGACACACCTAGAAACTAGAATGTATTTAAGAGCTCGTGATAAGAAAGCTTATCGGGCCACATCAATGCACGAGCTAAATGCACCGCATGTCTGTTTGAGTGCAAACATGCTTCCTTCTTACTTGAAAGACTTAGATATGGGCAAAAATGGATGATAAGTTAAAACATCATTTAAAAGTTAAATTGCTGAATTTGATTTTTTTGTCTGCTGTTCTTTCTTTGCCATTTTTATCAACGGAAAACCTGGTTTGACACCAATCTAAATTGCAGCTAAACACTTTTTTATTGAAAAAAAAGACACGACAGCACACGAAAAGTTTCTTAATCAAAGAGCAGCAGAAATTAATCTGAAATTAATTATGGTGACCCTCATAAATCATCAGTGCTTGTATATGTCATACCCCCCCCCCCCCCCCACCCACACACACACACACACACACACACACACGTTGTTAAAAACACAGGCACAAACCTGTCTAGATAACTAACATATTTACTGTTGTGTAATATAATTGATACATGTAGGAGTCCATTCTCCTGGCTTTTGTACATGTGATTAGCTACATTATATCATGTTCTACTTCACATATTGCGTTCTTTGTCAAACGGCAGAACAGGTGAAACTGGCTGATGGCTGGAACACACAAAGATGGCCGACTTGGCCACTCCATGCGCCGTGTAGGATACAGTACCGAGGCAGTAACATATATGTTATACATGTATTTCATCGCATTTACGAAGCAATTATCTGTTAATCAAACTAAGATCAGGTATAGAACGGGTCATTTAATTTGAAACCAACGGAATAGATACACGAGAAACCGCAATCGAACGTCACCTATTTTACCAAAATTGCAAAGTATACTTGTCTAGCAAAGTATACTTTGAGGGAGAAATTTTCAATTTTAGGATAAATTTATTAAATTTTATTATACTGAATTTATTACATTATCACAGCCAATTTGGCTGTGATAATGTAATAAATTCAGTATAATAATTCTGCATACATTTAATCATCAAATATTTGCAGTCGTTAGTTCTATATGAAATCATGCATTTCAGGAAAAATAAATGAGTACTCCCTCAAAGTATACTTTGCTAGATAAGTATACGTTGCAATGTTGGTGAAATCGTCTACTGGTGTGAGATGTGGATGTTTACCTTCAGTGGCAGACTCCGCCACTAGGTTTTTATAGCTAATAGTCGGAAACCAAGATATATTCCACCTGTTTTGTATCACCTGTTATCATGTCAATAAACGGTATATAGTTCTACTTACTTTCAGCACATGTACTATGTAGCCTACACGGGCGATTCGCCATCATTGGTTTATGGAGGGTAGCCTCTGCGAGACGAGTTTCGGCCTACCGACGGATGATGGTCTAATGTGTTCATTAGTATACAGCCTTCGGCCCTCAGGGCAATAGTGCCTCGGGTCGCCCACAGCATCGAGGGGCAATACGTTTTGACTGTTACCCGAAATAACTGTTTTATTACTGAAACTGCAACGGGGTATGTGACACAATGAACTTAAATTTGGCGGGGCGCGTCGACAGACAAATCTAAATTAAAATCAATTTTATGACGTAATATTCAACAAAAATCATGACGTCATGAGGTTCTGGGGTTAAACTACGTTTGACTATTCCACGGGCACGCGGAACTATTGACCGGGCACGCAGAACTGTTGCCCAGGCACGTCAAAACCCAGGGAATTAGTCAAAACTATGGACTATCAACTTATATAGGGAGCTGGGTAATAAAATAATCTAACTAGTCCCATGATTGAATGAATTAGGCTTAAGAAAATGGACTATTTTCTCGGTTTCATTACTTGATGTCATACAGTGAAACCTCTAAGCCGGACACCCTGGGAGGTCCCCAGGGTGTCCGGCTTAGTGAGGTTTCACTGTAAATCAGGCATTTGATCATTCTGATTCATAGTTGTGTGCTATGCGATCACGAACAGACATTATCACCTGGGATAAATGACCAAGAAACTCATCAAAAATAAGATCACATGTTTTGTCTTGGTGTCCGGTTTAGACAGGTTCCATTGTAGTACATGTTGCATTTCCGTACATGGGCAATTGTGGCAGTTGTGTCGTATATGTATTATAGGAATGAATGGCCTTTTTCTGGAATTTATCGGGGTATAAACTTGGAAAAGTCGCGGGATTACTGGACGAAGCGATAAAAAATTACAATTTTCGAAAAAAAAGATTTTTATTTTTTTTAATTTTTTTCGAAAATTGCACCCATTTCTTTAAAGCCTCGTCCAGTATTCCCGCGACTTTTCCAAGTTTATATCCCCGATAATTTTCCACAAAAAAGGCCATTCATTCCTTATAATTCCAGCATTTGAAATAAATTCATCAAGAAAATGTGTTTATTTTCCGTTTTCTTAAGAACTATTTTAACTGCGCCTCACGGTTACGGAAAGTAGTTCGGCGTGGGAGTTTATTGGGATATAAATTTTGGACAGAGACTTGCTATTGGGATATAAATTTTGGACAGAGACTTGCTACTGGCCAATCAAATGTTAGGGAATTGTGTAAATATTTGTGTGCTGGAATTATTGTTCCTTATAAACATGAAGTGAATAATATAATGAATGTTGTGGCTAACGACTTGAGCGATGTGCGTAGTAGTAGCAGCACGTTTTCCGCTTTCTAACAAAGAGTTGATCTACATCACTACAGTGCAGTCAGCGGCATGGATATGGCTTCATATTTATGGAACGCCAAATCTACATAAACTCAAATATATATTGCTAGTAACAAATATTTGGAGCTAGCAATAAATATTTGGAGAGCTCTCGAAATCATTTGGAGAGCTCTCGAAATCATTTGGAGTGCTCTCGAAATCATTTGTAGCGAGCATTATATAACTTTGTTTTGGAGAGCTCTCTAAATCATTTGGAGCTATCGGGGGGGTTAGGGTTAGCTCCAAATGATTTAGAGAGCTCTCCAAATCAAAGTTACATAATGCTCGCTCCAAATGATTTCGAGAGCTCTCCAAATGATTTCGAGATATCATTAATTGATTTCGAGAGCTCTCCAAATATTTATTGCTAGCTCCAAATAATTGTTGCTAGCTCTAAATATTTCGAGCTAGCAATATATATTTAAGTTTATGTACATTTGGCGTTCCATACATATTCGTGCACTAACGCATCACATGTAATAGTTTGTAAATACACATTCAAACTTGTATATGTATACACTGTTATTCAGATATACTACAACATGAAGAAACCATAAGGTCTGAACAAGCACACCAGTTCAATTATATTCCTGTACTACTGTCTGTTTCATGAAACTTTCCTGTCAAAATATTACGGCCATATAAACAATGCAAAAACATAATTTTTTTCGACAATAAATGTATTAAATATTATCAAAATTTAAGACTGAGCCTTCTTTTTATTTCGTAAAATTTGGTTAAACATTGAGTTTAGTGCGAAAATCCCCATGTTAAATCTTCACAGAGTGAATATGTCTATGGGTAATATGGAGAAATTTTTTTAATTTCAGAAATAGTAGACCGATTTTCAAAATTTAACTTTTAATTTCTTAGATAGATCATTTCCAAGCTATCTAGCCAGGTTTCGGAGTCGATTTCCAAATTGTTTCGTGTTGTTTGGCTCCTCCCAAGCTCCTCCACCTCCTTTTCCCCCATGTTAAATTCCCAGACAAATATAATTTTCGTAATAAAATCAATATTTTACCAAATTTCACGAAATAAAAAGAAGGCTCATTCGTAAATGTTCCTCAAATTTAATATTATCGAAAAAGAAATATTGTTTTTGCGTTGTTTTATGGCCGTACAATTTTGGACAGGATTCGTGAAAGACATGTTACATGGCACTGCATGACACATTCTAGTGTTTTGCAATCGTGAAACGTCATAGATACATAACAGCAAAACACATCTAAGGTAAACATATATCGTTTCCCGAGTGTCCGGTTTAGAGAGGTTTCACTGAACTAGTAGTATTACCTCTGAGTAGTTAACTGACCTCACATACGTTTGTGTGTTCCCCATTTGTATTGGATAGGGCACGGTCACCAGGGGGCCGTTTCACTAAACTTCGTACGACTAAAATGTTCGCAAGTGCACATTTAGGATCGTATGGAACTTTCAATTAATGGCTTTACATTTATTGAGCATAGGCTGCATTGCAGCCTATGCTCAATAAATGTAAATCAAATACTTGTTTACAAGAAAACAATGTTAATGTGAAATTTACACACTATCATAATTTTGCACTTACGAACAGTTTAGTCATTCGAAATTTAGTCAAACGGCCCCCAGAATTTTAGCAATTATTATTACCCTAAAATGAAAGTGGAACCTAATCGAGTGGCCGTCTCTCTACAATAGTCGCCTCTCTGTAACAGACGATATTTAATATCGCAAATGTACAATTGCCTCTACAGCTAGCCACAGGTGGAAGACTCGGACCTATGACACCAAAAAAATGCCTATTAAAAAATAAATCCCATTACCCCACCCACTTGGTCTCGTACAGTACATAACGTTAATTCAAGGTGAGCATAAATAGCGCTATTATAGAAAGAGCCCTCTTTTTTCCGGCTCGCACAAACACAATAAACATCGATTAAATGTATGAAATATGTCTCTGGCAATCCATAAAGGTATTAGGTGTGTGAATATACTCACTTCAAATCGCTGTTTCAAGTATTTATTGAGTTATTCGCGTTTTGATTACCCCATCCAAAGCGAAAGTTGCGTGTACGAAAGAATCTCACACAGAATCGGAGGCCGTCCGGCTGGATTATCGGTCATATTTGGCCGATAGCTGATCGCCAGCTCAAACTAAAGTCGTGCACCATGATCATATACATTAGAGACTCCAACCATACAAAGTTCGTCCAATTGTGATCGTTCGCCGATCTAAAAAACACTTTTTTCTAATTTTATTGTCTTTCTTTCATGATTCGCGTACTATCAGATTATGTCTTCCGGAAACCCTGAAAAGGGAAAGTCCTCGCGTCTATTTTTAGGTTTAACCAATCAGAGATGTTCTTACATAGACGCTTCGGTGGTTGTATTATGGAAGATAGTGCATTGACCCAGTTCCAGATAATGAACGAAATTATAGAAAAAAGTGTTTTTTAGATCGGCGAACGATCACAATTGGACGAACTTTGTATGGTTGGAGTCTCTAATGTATATGATCATGGTGCACGACTTTAGTTTGAGCTGGCGATCAGCTATCGGCCAAATATGACCGATAATCCAGCCGGACGGCCTCCGATTCTGTGTGAGATTCTTTCGTACACGCAACTTTCGCTTTGGATGGGGTAATCAAAACGCGAATAACTCAATAAATACTTGAAACAGCGATTTGAAGTGAGTATATTCACACACCTAATACCTTTATGGATTGCCAGAGACATATTTCATACATTTAATCGATGTTTATTGTGTTTGTGCGAGCCGGAAAAAAGAGGGCTCTTTCTATAATAGCGCTATTTATGCTCACCTTGAATTAACGTTATGTACTGTACGAGACCAAGTGGGTGGGGTAATGGGATTTTTTTAATAGGCATTTTTTTGGTGTCATAGGTCCGAGTCTTCCACCTGTGCAGCTAGCTAGCCTCTCTACAGCAGCCACCTCTCTACAACAGCCAGTTTTGTATCTTCGCATGGGTAACTGTTGTAGAGAGGTTGCACTGTATATATGTAGAACTAGCCCCAGATCAGCCTGCGTGTCAGGACCCACGCTGGTCACTAATCGGTCGAACGGACGTCCTCGAATGGCAGTCCTTAATCAATCTGTTGGCTACAATTATACTGATGATTAGTATCTACACTGGTCAGAAATGTCTTAAATGTGCATGCCCAATCAGTAGGCACACAATGTTCTTTATATGAATTAAATAAATGTATAATTGTGTCACTATTCAACCAGATCTACAAATTACGAGTGTCCGCTATACAGATATTTAGAATGATTTGGTATTATTTATTTTACTGATAGTGACGTGCGGTGGTATCAGGCTATTTTCATATGCAAATGGGGCATGATATATTTTATTATTTTATTATTTACATTAATTAAATGCGTCACTTGAAAAAATATTGTCTCGACAGATTATCAAGTAGGATCATTTCACATCACAAAATAAATACAAATAATAAAAATGTCCGTTAACATTTTAAGGAAATTCGGTTATCGCCCCTGATATTAGTGGGAGCTTTACGTCTGATATAAAATGTATGATAATGCCAATCAATACGTGGGGTAATAGTGAATTAATGTCTCAGATGATGTCTCTGATATAAAGAATAGTGTGTGCCTACTGAGTGGGCATGTAACTTTAAGGTGCATTTTCTTAGTGGGTATCCCATGTCCTACTCGGATACGTTGTTTTGGTAGCAATCGGTGTGTGGCATCTTTGTCCACTTGTACCGCGTGTACATTGTTACTGACGTCATCGGGAACTGTGGATCACGTGATAAAGTCGATTTCTCGGAACTCGGCCCATGTCGATGAGAGATTTAAATGTAAGTGTTGAATTTCGATTTCGGATGCTGGTTGTTGTTGAAGGTTGCAATTAAGGAAGCGCGTGCTGCTGTCTTATCTCTGGCTGTCTAGTAAACGTCTTCACGTAAACATTCCAACAAACATTGCATAACTATGACTCATCCAGGTGAGTAGACTCCGGAAATACTCGTATTACACAACCGCCTGCGTTAATCTTGCCAGTATGTCATCGTTTCTAAACGTCTATTGACAATCTCAACTCGCAATCAAGCAGTGTGGTTGGCTGAGCCTGAGCTGTGCTGAGACTGAGATGTAGCACAGCTCAGGCTCAACCAATCAATCTGCTTGATTTCAAACACAATAGACGATTATTTAAAATAGTGGCTAGATTAGCGCAGGCGGTGGTGTAGTCACGGAAAGTTCCGAAAAATTCGAAGTCGCACGAAAATGTCAAAATGCGAAAAATGTACATATATACGTATATACATTTCAAACGTTACCCGAAAACATAAAAAAAAAGTTTGTAGCTTAATGTGATGACAGGACATTATCTCAAATGATCGGACATTGATGAAAATTATCGACGTTCGGAATCAAGAAACGACACAATCCGGAAACGGCCGATGTTAAATGTCTGCCAAACCATTAGCTCGTTATCGAGGTTAGTACAAATGTAATCGTGAAGCCGGCTCAACTTCAAAGTAATGAATACGGAACTATTCTCGTTAAAAATAAATACAATGTATATAAATACACTGATTATCTCGATTATCGAAACTGGAAAACGTGTTTTTTAAAGGTACATGCCCACTCAGTAGACACAAACTGTTTTCTTTATATCAGATAGTCATTTTCTGGCAAAATAAACATTCATTCACCATTATCCCACGTATTTATTGGCATTATTATACATTTTATATCAGATGTAAATTTTCACACTGATATCTGGGGCGATAACCGTGTTTTCTTAGAATGTTAACGGACATGTAATGATCATACATTATAATCTGTCGAAAATATTATGTTTTCAGGTGACGCATTTAATTAGTATAAATAATTAAAACATAGCATGCCTCATTTGCATGTGAAAACAGCCTAATACCACCGCGCGTCACTATCAGTAAAATAAACAATACTAAATGATTATATCTGTATAGAGCAGGCACTCGTGATTTTTATAACTGGTGGAATAGTGACACAGTTATATACCTATTTAATTTCTATAAAGAACAGTTTGTGCCTACTGAGTGAGCATGTACCTTTAAGCGTCATAAATGCAGAAACGTGTCCAGTAGTACATACACCACCACCTGCCAATGTCAACGTTTCTAAGTATCTATTAGCAATATCAACCAGCAATCAAGCAGTTTGATTGGCTGAGCCTGAGCTGCAGCGCAGCTCAGGCTCAGCCAATAAAGCTACTCGACTTCAAGCACAATATTCAAGTATTTTGAAGTGAACCTAAATTCAAATATTGGCAAGATTAACGCAGGTAGTGTGTACATAGCAAGATCAGGAACTACACTGCTCACTATTATACACTGGAGAACATTAGGCCTGCGTTTCTGGCGCATGAGGTAAATGTGAGAAATGTGAATGTGACTGGAGAAATGGGGCTTACCAGTTTTGTGACCAGTTTATTTCCTGATCAAATAGCACACTCCTGTAGCCTGATAATTAGAGGTTAATAAGTGGCTTGTTTGATATCGGTCTAGGTATCGGT
Source organism: Conchocele bisecta (assembly GCA_029237695.1). Classification (NCBI taxonomy): domain Eukaryota; kingdom Metazoa; phylum Mollusca; class Bivalvia; order Lucinida; family Thyasiridae; genus Conchocele; species Conchocele bisecta. The sequence continues at coordinate 98,299,199 of CM055273.1, read as the reverse complement.
CCGAGGTAACTTGGTATCAGCCTGAGACCGAAGGTCGAAGGCTGATACCAAGTTACCGAGGGACGATACCTAGCTAGGCCGATATCAAACAAAACACGTATTAACGTCTTTATTACTTAGATTACTTAGATATCAATTTCAATATCAATCATCCGGCAGTTGTGATCATCCTATATTAAAATATATACCGTTATCCATGATTTAATGATGAAATACAGAGCCTACAAATTTAAATTCCCGGCATCTGTCAAAATTTACGCAGCCGATAAAGTAAACATACGCAATGCGCATGCCCAACGGAACTGGTTTAATACGCGCGCGAGACATGGTATCGGACTGGAAACGGCGGTATCAGACTAGTAACGATGGTATCAGACTAGAAATGGCAGTATCAGACTATAAGTTTCAGTATCAGACTGGAAAACACGCCGTATCGGCCTGGACTGTGTATGTTATTGCTGTAGGCAAATACAGGCAATTTGTAGGCAAAAATTGATATCTACATGTAAGTAATAACGATCTATATTGCTTGTTAGAAGCATGTCAGCTGTTTCATCGATATAACTGCGAACAGTGTAGATCCTTAGCAGACAGTGCAAATGCACGGGCTTATCTGGATCTATACTAGTCGCAAAACCCATATGCCCCATTTATCCATTTAAAGTCACAAAGATGGATGTGCTTAAGAATGTTTACGAAAAACTAGCTATCCGAACGCTTGTGTCTGTTTTGTTGATGGTTGCTGGTTGCAATCCATTACATGTAACATAATTAAACTAGATCATACATAGCATACGGTACCACATTTAGTAATAAGTTAGACGCACGTCTTTATATTAAAAATAAATTAAATTAGTACCATCGATTCTGGAACGCTAGTTAGTTCAGTGTAGTATTATAAACAATGTATTTACTAATCTCATTTTTTCTTAGGCGACTGACATGTACAATTGGGTTCAGATATATGATGGCATCTATATAGAGAATAGTAGATTAGTGTCGTAAATGGGAAAATTATCTGGCAAGGCTTAGGAAACGGGATAGGTGAGGCTCTGTCGATATTTATCCCGTCAACACTACAAATAGCTTTAAAATGCAAAAAAATAACCCCAACCGCATCCTCAAATATTTCGCAATAAAATCAATATTTGCCAAAATGTGACAAAATAAATAATAAGCGAATTCTTAACTTTTGCTGAAATGTAATACATGTAGTAGTGAAATAATATTGCTTTGCAATAGATATGCAACTGTAACAAGTTGTTGAGCTTACGCGAAACAGACAGTAATGTACAGCCACACGAGCATAGGCACAACTGTCTCTTTCACGAAACCTGGCCAAATTATACAGCTATACTCAAATACACAATGCAAAAACATTTAAGAATGAGCTTTCTTTTCATTTCGTGAAATTTGGTTAAATATTGATTTTATTGTTAAAAACAATTTTCCCATGTTAAATGTCTATGGGGATTTAACATGGGAATTTTTTTATAATTTCCAAAATGGTGGACCGATTTCAAAATCTAACTAAGATAATATTCAAGATATAACTGAGGTAGATCATTTAGCCAGGTTTCAGGGTCAATTTCCAACAGTTTTCGTTTTTCAACTCCTCCTGCACATGCACCAGCTCTTTCGCTCCATGTTAAATTCCCATAGAGAAATCTTATTTTTATAATAAAATCAATACTTGACCAAATTTCACGAAATACAAAGAAGGTTCATTCTTAAATTTTGCTAAAGTTTGAAATTGTCGAAAAACAA